>JAJODA010000891.1:0-50031 GCA_021730345.1 Fusarium cicatricum | reverse complement strand
GGCGGGATGGTGTATGTGAGGAGGCGTCCAAGAGCCGGGAAACAAAGGGCGAGATTGAGGACTGGATGCTGTCGCAGCAATGCACGCGTGACACCGTTATCATCGCTCTTGGAGGCGGTGTCATGGGTGACATGATTGGTTATGTTGCAGCAACATTCATGCGCGGAGTTCGTTTCGTTCAAGTCCCAACTACATTGCTCGCCATGGTCGACTCATCCATCGGTGGAAAGACTGCCATTGACACGCCAATGGGCAAGAATCTAGTCGGTGCTTTCTGGCAGCCGAAGCGCATCTACATTGACTTGACCTTCCTTGAAACCCTGCCTGTTCGCGAGTTCATCAACGGCATGGCCGAGGTGGTCAAGACTGCCGCCATCTGGAACGAGGCTGAGTTCACCGTGCTCGAGGAGGCGGCAGCTCGCATACTCGAATGTGTCCGGTCCACAGGCGAGGGTCGCTTAACCCCCATCAAAGATGTGTTGAAGCGCATCGTCATTGGCTCAGCAGGTGTCAAGGCTGAGGTGGTCTCCAGCGACGAGCGAGAGGGTGGTCTACGCAACCTCCTGAACTTTGGTCACTCCATCGGACATGCGATCGAGGCCATTCTGACACCTCAGCTTCTTCACGGCGAAGCTGTTGCGATTGGTATGGTCAGGGAAGCAGAGCTCGCCCGTTACCTGGGTGTTCTGCGTCCAGGTGCTGTCGCTAGGCTGGTCAAATGCATCGCCAGCTACGATCTGCCAACCTCGCTTCATGATAAGCGCGTCATCAAGTTGACAGCCGGCAAGAAATGCCCCGTCGATGTCCTACTCGAGAAGATGGGAGTCGATAAGAAGAACGACGGACAGAAGAAGAAAATCGTGCTTCTCTCGGCCATTGGCGAGTGCTACGAGCCCCGAGCCAGTGTTATAGAAGACAAGACCATCCGAACCATCCTATCGCCGTCAATTCAAGTGACCCCCGGCGTTGCAGATAGCCTTGATGTCACCGTCACTCCGCCAGGCTCCAAGAGCATTTCCAACCGAGCGCTCATCCTGGCGGCTCTCGGTTCGGGGACTTGTCGCATCAAGAACCTGCTTCACTCAGACGATACCGAGTACATGCTGTCAGCCATTCACCAACTCGGAGGCGCCTCTTACTCCTGGCAAGAAGCTGGAGAGGTTCTGGTCGTTGACGGCAAGGGCGGGAGCCTTCAAGCGAGCAAAGAGCCTCTATACCTGGGCAACGCTGGAACAGCATCCCGTTTCCTGACGACTGTTGTTGCTCTTTGCACTCCAGCTGACAACGTTAAATCTAGCGTTCTTACTGGAAACGCAAGAATGAAGGTCCGTCCGATTGGTCCGCTAGTTGATGCTCTGCGTTCAAACGGCGTGGAGATTGACTATCTTGGCAAGGAGCACAGTCTTCCCCTGCGCATCGATGCAGCTGGAGGCTTCAAAGGAGGTGTCATCGAGCTCGCTGCCACCGTTTCATCCCAATACGTCTCCTCCATTCTCATGGCAGCGCCTTATGCCAAGAACCCTGTGACCCTGCGCCTTGTAGGAGGCAAGCCCATCTCTCAACCCTACATCGACATGACTATTTCCATGATGGCATCTTTTGGAATTAATGTGACGGTCTCCGCTGATGATCCCAACACTTACAATGTTCCCCAGGGCGCGTACCAAAACCCCAGTGAGTACATCATTGAGAGCGACGCCAGCTCTGCGACCTATCCTCTGGCGGTGGCTGCCATCACTGGTACAACTTGTACTATTCCCAATATCGGCGCAAAATCACTTCAAGGCGATGCTCGCTTTGCTGTTGATGTGTTGCAGCCCATGGGCTGTACCGTCAACCAGTCTGACTATTCCACGACGGTCACTGGTCCTCCAGCTGGTGAACTTAAGGGACTGGCCCACGTCGACATGGAACCAATGACGGATGCGTTCCTCACGGCGTCCGTCTTGGCCGCTGTAGCTTCAGGGAAAACCCAGATCACTGGTATTGCCAACCAGCGAGTCAAGGAATGCAACCGAATCGCTGCCATGAAGGACCAGCTGGCCAAATTTGGCGTTCAGTGCAATGAGCTTGAGGACGGCATCGAGGTTCTCGGCAAGGGGCAAGAAGGCGGTATCTCGGCGCCCAAGGTCGGGATTCATTGTTACGATGACCATCGCGTTGCCATGAGCTTCAGCGTTCTAGCTATCGCTTCCCCTGGCCCTGCCATCGTCACCGAGCGGGAATGCGTGGGCAAGACATGGCCTGGTTGGTGGGACATTCTGTCGCAAGCTTTTAAGGTTGATATGATCGGCAACGAGCCGGAAATCAACATTGATGAGGATGAGAGCCAGGATACCATCATGGAACAATCGGTTTTCATCATTGGAATGCGCGGCGCTGGCAAGACCACCGCCGGCAATTGGATGGCCAAGATGCTGGGTTGGACATTTATCGATTTGGATCAAGAACTCGAGAGACGAGCTGGATGCACGATCCCCGAGATGATCAGGGGTAGCCGCGGCTGGGAGGGCTTCCGTGAAGACGAGTTGGCACTCTTGCGGGACGTCATGGAGAAGAACTCTCGTGGTCATATCTTCTCTTGCGGCGGCGGCCTTGTCGAGACGCCTGGGGCCAGACAGATGCTCAAGGACTATGGAAGCAATGGCGGCAGCGTGCTGCTAATCCATCGCGATACCGAGCAGGTGGTGGATTACCTCATGCGTGACAAGACCCGGCCAGCCTACACCAGCGAGATCCGACAAGTCTATCTCCGTCGAAAGGACTGGTACAACGAGTGCAGCAATCTCCTCTACTTCAGCCCGCACTCCGAGTCCTCGGGCTCCAAGAGCGAGATGCCACACGACTTCCAGCAGTTCGTGTCCTCTATCTCGGGCCGAAGCACGCATCTCAAGGATGTGATGAACAAGGACCACAGCTTCTTTGTGTCCTTGACCGTGCCCGAGCTGAGTGAGGCGGCCAGTTTGATCCCAGAAGTTGTTGTCGGCTCCGACGCAGTTGAGCTGAGGGTAGACCTCCTTCGTGATCGCTCTATTGACTCAGTCACACGGCAGATCTCCATCCTACGCGCCTTGGCTAAGAAGCCTATTGTTTTCACTCTACGGACCGAGTCTCAGGGCGGAAAGTTCCCCGATGAAGCTCATGAGGAAGGCCTTGAGCTCTACCGCCTGGCTCTTCGCATGGGAATGGAGTATGTTGATGTCGAGATGACTCTGCCTGACAGCATCATCCAGACCGTCACGGAGTCTCGTGGCCGGTCGCGCATCATCGCCTCGCACCACGACCCTCGAGGCACCATGTCGTGGAAGAATGCATCGTGGATCCCATTCTACAACCGCGCTCTACAGTATGGCGATATCATCAAGCTCGTTGGTGTTGCGCATAGCTCTGAGGACAATTTTGACCTAGCCAAGTTCAAGGCCAGGATGCAGGAAGCACAAAAGACTCCCATGATTGCTATGAACATGGGCAAGGCAGGAAAGCTGAGTCGCGTGCTCAACAAGTTCTTGACGCCTGTGTCTCATCCAGCTTTGCCGTTCAAGGCTGCACCTGGTCAAATGTCGGCCGCTGAAATCCGCCGCGGTTTGGCCTTGTTGGGTGATTTGGATCCATGCAACTTTTACCTGTTTGGAAAGCCGATTTCGGCTTCGCGCTCGCCGGCTCTTCACAATAATTTGTTCAGCCAGACTGGTCTCCCTCATCAGTACAGCCGTTTGGAGACAGATAACGTTGAGGATGTGCGTGAGGTCTTGGCGGCTCCCGATTTTGGAGGCGCCTCAGTGACCATCCCCCTCAAGCTGGACATAATGAGCCATGTGGACGAGCTCTCCGAGGCTGCCCGTACCATCGGCGCCGTCAACACCGTTGTGCCGCTGGGTAAAGGAGACGACGCCAGTGGACGCCAGCGGCTCTTGGGCGATAACACAGACTGGAGAGGCATGGTTCACGCTCTCCGCGACGCTGGAGTAGAGGCTCAGACTGGTTCTGATACAAAAGGGGCGGCCATGGTGGTTGGCTCTGGTGGCACCACCCGAGCTGCCATCTTTGCTGTGCATTCTCTTGGGTTCGGTCCCATCTACATTGCCGCCCGAAACCAGGAGAAGGCGGACGCGCTGGCGGCGGACTTCCCAGCTGAGTACCAGCTGCAAGGCCTTAGCAAGGCCTCCGACGCAGACAAAGTCTTGCCAAACGTCAAGGTTGTCATCAGCACCATCCCAGCCGACCGGCCCATTGACCCGAGTCTACGAGAGCTTGTCGCTGTTGTGCTCGGCCGGCCAGCTGTTGATGCAGAGCGCCGGGTTCTTCTAGAGATGGCCTACAAACCCAGCCATACCCCGATAATGCAACTGGCGGAGGATGCTGGTAACTGGACTACTATTCCTGGTCTGGAGGTTCTCGCGTCTCAGGGTTGGTATCAGGTGAGTTGATCATTTACATGACGGACATGCCTTCAATAACTAACAGCTTTCCCCTTAGTTTGAACTTTGGACGGGGATCACCCCCCTGTACAGCAACGCCCGTGCAGCCGTCCTGGGCTTGTAAAGGGATTGATCGCTGTCAGTGCTAAAATTGGTGGACATGAGAACTTGCAGACGGCTGCGACGACAGCTACCTGGCTGGCCCCTGCTCCTCGGGACGCCTCGGGGAGTTGGGGAGTGACTACGGCGTTGTCGGTTGGAAAGCGAAAAAAGACAGACGAAATAGAAAAAAGACCAGAATAGGCGAAAGGCCGATGCGAAAAGGAAACTTGTCCCTCCGTCTGTGGTGCTACGTTGTGCGGTCCGACCCTGGCAAAGCTAGGTTAGCAAACCTTTAGATGTGACGTTATTCAGACTCTACTGTACTGTGCCGCACCAAGTCCCCTCGATTCGTGAATCTGCATTGCGTCAATGTGGAGAGGTGCATCCCCCTAACATCTTCTATTCAAAGACCTACTGCACATGCACTGCATCTGTTCCGGAGCATAAGCTGCTTAGTGGGTGTTCTGCAAAGGACCTGATATCGTCACCATTGAATGTAACCACGGCGATCCAGCAACTGTGAGTTCGATGCACGCATCCAAGACCTGAGTCGCTAGCGACGTCAGAAGGGGGTGTGGCTCGTTTTGTGCGCCCGTGATAATGTGTCTCAAATTCCCAACCGGGCACAGTAACCGCATCAAGGAACGTGAGCTTGTTGCAGATCATTAGCCGGATAAGCTTGGAGCTCCAGCTTTATTCCATCATCACCGCAAATCAATCATGGGTTTCGATGAGTTAGATCTGCAGTGTTAGCGCCGACCGTTTATCAGCCTCCAGAAAAGTGATCGATTTGCGGTTCCATTCATCGCGATTCAGACAAAGTATCGGTCAACATGACATTGGATCAAAGATTCAGATTTGGTCGTGAAATGTTAAATGACTCTTTTAATTATATCATACATCATCATCATCTATAGCTATAGTTTTTGAGAAAGAACCCATGCTCACTCCCAACAGGGAGGAAATCGAAAACCAGATTCAAAGATCGACCCGCTCTTGGTCTCTTTCAATCGTCATGACATCGTATGACCCCATGAATGTTTCATTCTGCAGACATGACCCATTTTCCCCCGCTGTACGCTCTCGCTTGCGGAGGAGGCTCCCGTTGCCAATAAAAATAAAGCAACGCATTAAACAATTAGAAGAAAAAAACAACCAAGATGCAGACCACCATAACGCTGTAGCATAACCTCTCGCGTTCTTTTTTTTTCTCTAAACCAGTTTCTGATTCCTAAACGGATCAACAACAGAGCCAAGGCAATCCCGGCCAGCCAAGTAAAGCCAGTGGCTATGCAATAGTCGTTTCGAGTAATGAGGGTGATGTTTTGTAGTGTACAAGTTACATCAGGGCCAATGGAAGTGCATCCGGTGTCACTTCCATGCCCCTGGAGATTAGGCGCCGGACAAAGAAAAGTCGAGGTCAGGGTACTCCCAAATGAGTCCAACAATGCTGTATCCATGACGGACGCCATGTCATCATCAGGGAGTGTCGGGATGAGATGAGGGTGGTCGAGGCGGGGACGAGTGATGTCAGAGGTGAAGTTGATGGGCGGCCCATGACGTCAAGCTGGGAGGACCCTTCCTGCATGATGGACCCTGAGACCCACCTGCCCGCGTTGGGGTCCCGGCGGCCCTGTCGCTTGGACACTTTCCCCTCGAGATGAGCCAATCCAATTCGAGCAGGTTGAAGGCTTGCATCGGACGGTCCACCAATGCCAAGCCCTCTAAGACGGTTTTCCACGTCATGCAGCATCATCCGTTGCGTGAGGAAGCCCGGACCTAAGCTCCGCTCCCATCTGTTGGGAATTTCGCGCAGTGTCAGGGGCCAGCTCTTGGGGCCAGCCTTGCGAGCCGCACGAAGTCACTTCAAGCTCCACGGCGCCGGTGCTTGCCAGGGAGTTCCACATCCGGATGACACACCCGGTAGTGTCTCGTTAGGGCATCTGCTCGGCTGAATGTCTTCTCCTCGGTGCAGAGGTCGCAGCGCACCTTTTGCTTACGCGCGTTGTGGATCGTATCTTCGTGTCGAGTAAGATCGTAGGGTCTCGAGAAGATAGTGCTACAGGGCTTGCCCGTGCTCGGGTTGATCCGATCGCAGCGATGGGGTCCAGCCTGGCTATTGAGCAAAGTCGATGTCATACCCATATCGCGTGGCCTGACAGTGCCCAGAGCTTGCGTTTGGCGGTGGCCCTCTCTCTTGTGCTTTTGGAGGAGCGCCGGAGTCTCGAATCTTTGTGTGCATCCGTGATAGGTACATGTGTAAGTGCCTCCCTCAGCCATAGTGCTGCGGGGACGGCTTGCGGGAGTAGTGTGTCGAGACTCATTGGAACTGGAGCCGGCGGAGCTCAGGCGGGGAGGGGATTCGTGACTGGGTCGAGGCTGCGCAATAAAAGGATACTGCTGAGGCACAGAAATCCCGCTTGACGCCTGGGATGAGAGAAAGTTGAAGTGGCCGTTTGTGGTGGCATCGTGCATGGATGGGTCCTGGGAGCCGTGGCCGACCATACCCTTGGAAAACTGGTCCATTTCGAAGCCAGATGATCCCTGAGGGAACAATGGAAAGTTGGACTCGCCCTCTGGCTCATTGAACTCGAGAATGGCATCCTTGGGTGAGATAGTCTTGGGAGTCTCGGGTTCGCCCCTCTGGCTCATTTGCTGGTGCATGTACTGCACATCCTGCTGCACCTTGTTATGCTCGCGCATGCGCTGAGCAGAGTTAAAGGACAGACTTTGCGCGAAAGTGGCATTGCCGAAATCGTGAGCAGGCGAAGGTGCAAGGGGAGAGCCCGTCCGGAATGGCGATCTGTCCCGAGAAGTGGTTGAAGCCGGTGAGTGAGCAGCGCTGAGATGCTGGTTGTTGGCCGCATGGAGTCGCTGGCTGAAGACGTCGTTTGTAGGTGAGACGGCCATATGAGATTGCGAGGGCGGAGTTGATGTGATGGCGAAGTTGGGGCTGTATAGTTCATCACCATAAACATCCGTCAAAGTCCTATCAAGCTTGGGAGCATTGTGGTAGCCTAAAACGAATTGTGAGCGTCTGTTGCTGAGGCCTCCGTCAAAGAGGGAACCCATACCTTTTCGCCTTCTGTCTGAGGGATCGGATTCGCCAACTGTGGGAGTCGCAGGTGAGTCACCTGCGATAGAACTCGCCACCGAAGCGGGATGTGATCGAGATGAGCCACCGGAGAAGTCAGGAGCGTGCATCAAGCCCCGATCCATCCGTGGCTTGCCGGCGGGACCTGAGAGTGTGATGGGATACGCCATCTCAGGCATGGCATGCTCCATACCTCCACAGGTCTGGTAAGCTGGGTAGGGAGCCATGGACTTGGCTAGCTGGTAGTAAGAAGAGTTGGGCTGGCTCGGGTCTGGAGTCGCGTCGGTGATGGCGATCTGAGGGTTCGAGGTGTTGTTTGCAAATGGTGAGGTAGGTCCAGCTGTAGAGGAGCCCAAAGACGACAAAGAAGACTCGCGTTGGTGAGCAGTGCGGGAAAATCTGGGAGTCTGCTGGGCCGATGCTCCCCAAGCGTCGGGCTGCATAAAGTCGGTTGGCAGCTGCTGGCTCAAGGCGACGATCTCGTCGTCGTAGTTGGATCTTGAGAAGTCGGAATATGCGGCGGGATTATACTCGGAATGGCAGTCTTGGGCGTATGGGTGGTTGTGGTGAGAGTTGGAAGAAGTCTGGTGGTACTGATGTTGGAGTTGTTGAAGTTGTTGAGGAAGACGAGGGATCGATAACATGGTGATGTTGAAGAAGGAGTTGTGTTTGTTTAAAGTTGGGGAAGGGGAAGGGGAAGTGGCAAAAAGACGGGAAGGCTGGCCTTTTAAGAAAACAGAAGCCCGTCAGAGCCGGAGGTCAATCAATGGGGATACCAAGACCAAGGTACTATACGTAGTAGTAGAAGATGGAAGCCAGAAGACGGATGATGGAGCCCGGCGTCGATACAGTTGCAGAGGTGCCCCACAGCCAAGCCTTTAAGACCCTGGATCCACTTGATGATGCACAGGACAGGCCCGAGTCCAGGATTAGAGATTCTGACTGGCTAGACTGTTCCGGGGTGGGTGTAGGCTTGATGATGGATGGGGGGTGTGCGAGGAGTGGTGGGTGGTGTGCAGTACTCTGTACTGTAATGGTGTGTGTGTGTGTGGAACGTGAGCTGGTGGTCCCGAAAATCGTCAGGTAAAAGAGCCCGTTTTCTTCGTTTTCGCTAGGTCAGCGGCGGACGGATTGACGTGCTAGTGTGGTTGCTGATTGATGCTTGATGATGGATGATGCCGATATCGACTGCTAATGTCGTCGATGGGTTCGGGTCGCTTCCGGTTGAGCTTGGAGGTGAATACTTTTTTGTTTTTTTTTATTTCAAATATTCCCATCCCTTATATCCAGGCCGAGGTGTCCATGCCAGATATACTTGGACGTATCGGTCCTCTGACTCCTCTCATTCGCGAGACGAGAGCTAAGACGAGATGCGAGCTGGACGGAGCCCTCCCAAGCCGAAGTCCAAGCCACCCGCCAAAAGCCCGCTCCCGGGCCCGGGGAGAGCAGCCAGGCGCCAGGGTACGTACTCTAATGCATGTACCTTATTCTTTTGGGCCAAGGCCAGCTCGGACCCAGGCCAGGCCCGGGCTACAGGGTCCGTCCTCTACGCCAAAGCAGTACCCAATCGACTCCCCCAATCCCTCCCGTCTGCTGCCCTGCTCTGCGCTCAGGTTTTTTCTCAGACATGTTGGATACGTCCACTGACGTAATCTGGCCCGCCGATCATCCACGTATCCCCTGTCCAGCGGACAAGCCACGCACAGCCACATACTGACGTTTGTAATCTTTGTAATCCGTCGGCTTCCGCCACACTCCACGTCGTTCCACCCGTTGCAGTCACATGACGATATCGTCTCAAGGTCACATGAGCTATGAGTCGTACGTTTACACGTTGTTTCATTGTGGTTCTATCCATGGGTCGGCTGTTGATTCACTAAAACCCTCGATACGTCGATTTAGTCTGCTGAGCAGCTCCGGCAATACCAAGATATCACCAGGAAAATCTCATCCATTGTCTGTCGCATGACACACTCAGTGATGCGACTAGCCATGCGTCTTCAACCCTGCTTAACACCCGGCACCTCGATTCGGCTGAACAGTTTGACAGGGTCAAAGTTGAGCAAAAGAAAAATTTTCATCTATGCTGTATCAGGGGGGGGGAAACATGACTGGGGGCGGCCGCAACGCAGGAACCAAACCCAGACACACTCCCTTTACCCCTTAGCTCAAAGTTGCAAAAAACGTGCAACGGTGCAATAGTGATAGGTAGTCCAGACTTTGTAGAGGAGGTGCGTGGATGCATGACAAGACCACCACCTCTCGGCCTGCCCGACCCGTCGGCTCTCGGACACGGCGGACCTGAGCTCCTGGCCAATCACAACTGTGGCTTTACCAAAAGCTAAGCCACGACCCTGCCAAATCCATGAGGCTAGAGACCATGCTCGCATGCCCAGGCAGCCCAGATCGATCTCGTCCAGCACCCGTCCCACACATCTCCGAAAAGTCTCCTCCGACGAGACTGGCAGTTCCCAACTGCTCGACCTTGCCCAAGACACCGGGCCTTCCGACATGCGGCTAATTGCCGTCCCAGCTTCCATGAGAAATTCTAGCTTCATCGAGATCGGGCAGAGCTTCCAAAAGGGGACAGTAAAGGGAGGGTCTGTGTTGTTTGCTGAGCAATGTCAGTGTAGGGTCAATACGTTGCGGGCCAGATATCTTTATCGCTACCGTCGTATTGACAGGCAAGCGGCGAGGTGCGATAACCCGGTAATCTGGAGCCGGGATACTATGAACGACACTCTTCCGGCCCGTTCACACGCCTGTGCTCGTTAAAGTTATGGCCTTGTCATCCGTGCCAAGCTCGGGTCGCCAGAGGCCCCGTAAAGAGTCACCTCAGCGAAAACTCATGATCACATGGACGGTTGCATTACGCCGAAGCGACCTAACCGCCGTGTCCATCTCGATTCAAGCTGTCCTTGGTCAGCAGTTAAACAGCTCTTGGATGACAATTGCCGGTGCATTATCCGTACAAGCCAGGACATGTAAGCTACAACACCCGGGGTGTAGGCCACCAAGGGATCCATCGCCCGTTCGCGCTGTAGGGCTGGGGCCGATGGACCCGCAACGGCGGCGGCTGGAGCCGGGAGATCCGCCGGATGCCTTCGGGGGAACGAGTATCTCAACAAATCTCTCTTGTTTTACAGGTTGATCTATCTTGCTATGGGCGCAGTGCTGTCTTTCCAGTCCAGTGGGACTGGGTAAAAGCGTCCCAGTCAACGCAGATCCAGCTCGTCAGCTGTCAAGTCCTCTGCGCGTGTGTAGATCTCCGTGTCTTCAGCCACCACGCTCTTCAGCTCTCCGAGTCACCGATCTTCAGCAGGCAATGCCAGGTAATTACAGACAGAAGCTGAAGTAGACATATCCAACGGTATGGCTCATACTGGCTCATGCGTGTCCATATCAATGCTACGTTACGGGACATTTCAGCACCTGTGGTAGGGCCAGTGTCCGAGACGTATTTTCGGAAATGCTCCATGTTCCAAAATTCTTCCATGCATCTTGAATTACAGATCTGACATGTCCATTCCGCGATTTGTGCGATTCTTAAGCGCCCAGACGCTGTGTCATACAACGCTAGCCATCCTGTTCCAGCTGACACAGTTCGGTCTGTCCGCGTGGGGGGCTACCACAGAGTGGAGGCTTTCGTGTTGTCCTCCCGCCAGCCCGCATATCCAGCATGAACCCCAAGGTAATGGGTCTGTCTCTATTAGACGGCAGGCAACCAACTTTCATCTCTTTTTTCGGGATAAAAAAAAAATCTGCAGTTAAACGCGAGGTTTCCTTTGCTTGTTCTAGGCATCATATCCTCCAACGTCATCTCGCCCCAATGCCACGTTACAGTTAGAGTAATAGATTATGCAAAATCCCGATACGGGAGTTACGGGCTTTTCGTGCCTCGGCACTTCGCCCTTGCTCACAAATCCAGTTCTGTCCATCTGTTCCAGGCCTGGTCCAACCCCCGGATTCTGGCGCAGCGGCCTCTAATTTTAGTGCTGTTCCACGTGGTCCAGGCCCAACGATCCATCGGTCTCGCCACCCGTTACCTCCGTCGCCCGAACCCCTCGGCCGATTGGAACGCGAGTTGGCGAGACAGCTGCTACTTCCGATCTATCTTTTGCAGCAAGCAGTTGTCCTTTCCTACGTCTCGGGGATCGGGCATCGCAACGATTATTCAACCCTTACATGCTATCTCCTAGGATTGCAATTGGTCATCTGGTCCTCTGCTGGGATGCCAGTCACAAGACCAGTTCGATCGTTCTAAAATATCACTTAGTCATGCATTTGGATGATTATCTCAGCATTCGCAACCGACACAACTCGAGTTAGTATACCAGCATCTTGGCTTCGGATTTGGAATCATGTTTTCTAAGCCTCACTGTGACTCATCGTTTATGTCGGCGCAGGCGTGGCAAGGTTGAGGCAGTGACTTCCAAATTCTATGTTCTTCTAGGAACATTGAACTAGCGTCCTGTTTGAGAGAGAGGATGCTGTAGGGTAGGCTACGTGGTATCACCACTTAGAGAAGGGAAACAATGTCTAATACGCAACTGACTGCCTTATTTTGATGTATTGTCATGTTTCCATCTCTGCACTCTTTGTTGATTTGTGAGCTGTCAGTAAGCCTGTATCTTGGCCAGGTGGTAGTTTGGGCAAGATCCCTGAACCACAGCTAGAGCGCAGGTAGAAACGAGTGACTCTGAGGCGTGACGTGTGTACGAACCCAAAAGTCGGCGGCGGAGGTAGTGTTTCAACATCTGTTTGGTTTGCGAGAGAGATAACACTTGACGCGCAGACACTTCGCAGCCTGTGAATGACGTTCCCATTAAGACACCATCGCCAAACCAAGCCAACGGCACAGGCAAACTGCCACATACCGTCCACGTCAGCATATCTTGTCACGAAACACACACAAGGCAGTGAGTGCCGGCTCCACCTTCGCGTATGGCTTATTCACGGACACGTGATATGCGGAGATTGGCTCCTCGGGATAGACGGGTCCGCCCAGCCAACGCGCACAGAAGTCTCGTTACGCAGACATGGTTTACGCGTTTAGGGACCATGACAAACCTGCAGGTATGGTCGACGACGCGGCCGACGCGCAAGACACGGGGCAGGCGCGTCGAGGCGTGGGCGGCACAAGCACATGAACATCACGGTGGAACAGGACAAGCACGATGATCAAGATCGCCTTGGAGGCATATTCGATTATCCCCAAATGTAAGCCCCCGTTACCCTTATGATACAGAACACCCAAAATCAAGACCGGACCCAGTTGTCATCATGAACACCCTATATTGCCCTGCGCGCCGAGCACAGCAGACCGCAAAGATTCGTAACAGACATGCAAAACAGAAAACGCTTAGCCACCGAAACCGTAGAGGGTGCGGCCTTGTCGCTTGAGGGCGTAGACAACGTCGAGCGAGGTGACGGTCTTTCGCTTGGCGTGCTCGGTGTAGGTGACGGCGTCACGGATGACACCCTCGAGGAAGGTCTTGAGAACACCACGGGTCTCCTCGTAGATCACTGTTGATGTCGTGATTAGCCATGGTCGTGGTTGGGATTGGGTATGAAGGATGGAACATACTGGCAGAAATACGCTTGACACCACCACGACGAGCGAGACGTCGGATAGCGGGCTTGGTAATGCCCTGGATGTTGTCTCGTAGAATCTTGCGGTGACGCTTGGCACCGCCCTTGCCGAGACCCTTGCCGCCCTTGCCGCCTATGATGATGAGTTAGCATGGTGATGTCGTGGTGTGGTGTGGTGTTGGAGACGCGTCGCGTGTGCACTCGACGCGGTAGTCGAGTGCCAGAGGCGACCGTGATGGAGATAAGGCAATGTGATGTTTGTTACTTACGTCCAGTCATTGTGAATGTGAGGAGTGAATGTGATTTGTGTGTGGGTGGATGTAGAGATACACACTTGGTGTATTCGTTGATGCAGAGATTGGGTGGTAGAGATGAAGTGTTGTGAGTATGGGATGGTTAACGAGGAGCGGGAGCGGGCGAGCTTAAGTACGAGTGGGCCAGCATCCAGATCAGTTGCTTGGGTCCACTTCCTGATCCGGATCCCTGTCCGACGCGATCTGGCGAACAAGCGCGAAAAAAAGAGCACGACGAATTAAAAAATCAGCCTGCGTCGATTTTTGAAAAGAGGGGCGCTTTGGAAGACGAGCCCCACGGCCAATCAGAAATAAGCCACCCGCCCTGCAACGCTTGACCCGCCACCCGTCAAAGATCTGGGCAGTCGTCAGTTTAGGGTAGATGTCTGGACATGTCGTTGAAGAGCATGTCTACCGGTAGTGATGGTTTGTCTAGATAGTGGCGATATCCCGGAATTATGGTTACATGTGTTAATCCCGATGCTTTTATGTGACTCACTTGATTTTCATTGTGGCAAGTTGTGAGGTTAATGATTGCTTGCGATGTGGCTGTTGCTCGAGTTGTGGTTATTCAACCGTGAGTTTACCACAAAGAACCTCACTCCAACCATCATGTACAGTCTTGCTACTCAACAACATGGAGTCACACCAAATCATGCAGTAACAATAAAATATAACGTAAAGATAGCATTTTTATTTTGCTCAGCTGATAACTGTACTTGCACTCGAGCAAAATGCAATACAGCAATCCCCAGAAGCATCACCAGAATAGACATGCACATTGAAGAACCACAGAGTCATAGAAGCGCAACCTCATCAGATTCACATTATGTCCACAGGAAGGCCACAGTCAGTTGAAAGTTAACTCCATATTCCAAAAGTATCTAACCGTACACAAAGTGCGGCAAAGGTACATGCTCCCCAGAGTCGGATTGCTTCCCCGGCTTTGCCTTTTGCATTTTGCCTCTCGCGTCAGAAATGCCGTGCCTGAGTGAGCGACTGCCTGCCACCTGCCTGACCTTACCCATCGAATTCCATTGGGAACGACGTGTTGTGGGGCGTTCCGACAAAAGATGGCGTGGGGAGATTAATCAGGCCAATCGAAAATCAGCACGCGTGCAGCCTTTTTTTTAATCAGTCGCGCATTTTCGAAAATGGCAGGCACGAATGGCTGGGCCCCCATTTTTCCCGAATTTCGGTCGGTGATTGCAAACGCACTCCCAATCAGCAGCGCACGGTCCAACTTTCCTTTCAGATCAGCCGCCGCACTTGCACGCTCGTAGCCACAGGTATTAAAGCAATCCCCCCGCCTGCCCTCTCTTCCGACTTTTCCTCCTGCATCACACACCCACTTCAGCCTTCACCCCCACCACAACCATCAACAACAACATCATCTCTTCCATCAACAACTTCTCTTCCATCTTCACAACAATCATCAACAATGGCCCGCACTAAGCAGACCGCCCGAAAGTCCACTGGTGGCAAGGCCCCCCGAAAGCAGCTCGCTTCCAAGGCTGGTGAGTCCTCACTATTCCGCTTCGCGCTTCGACGCGACGCGACTTTGATTATTACGAACACGCATCACTAACTTCCCATCCCCAGCCCGCAAGTCTGCCCCGTCTACCGGTGGTGTCAAGAAGCCTCACCGCTACAAGCCCGGTACCGTCGCTCTCCGTGAGATTCGACGATACCAGAAGTCGACTGAGCTCCTCATCCGAAAGCTCCCCTTCCAGCGTCTGGTAAGCATCGCATGCCTCATCTTCTACTACCAACATACACTAACATTTGACAAACAGGTCCGTGAGATTGCCCAGGACTTCAAGTCTGATCTCCGATTCCAGTCTTCTGCCATCGGTGCTCTCCAGGAGTCCGTCGAGTCTTACCTCGTCTCCCTCTTCGAGGACACCAACCTGTGCGCCATCCACGCCAAGCGTGTCACCATCCAGTCCAAGGACATCCAGCTCGCCCGCCGCCTTCGTGGTGAGCGCAACTAAGCTGCACACATGGGGATAAATGGGTGGATCACGACTTTGCTTTGACACGAGGGATATCATGGTTTAGGGGATAATAAGGCGTTCGCGAGGAACAAATGCTTTGATTCGCAACTGGGATGTATTATAAAGGACAGCAACACCAGCTTCCACATGCAATCGACCATTGGTCTATGATCACTTAACAAACATTTCGCTCCTCGTGACATCGCTTCTCCTTCTGTTGACAATGCACACGCGCTCGCACCCCGAGCAACCCAAGCTTATTCCTGCGCCGCGCTTCCACTTCATCTAAACGATCGACCGCGGTTTGCCGATCATACCGGTCGCGTTAGGCATTGTTCCTTTGTGAGTGAGCTCCGCCGCAACGCGTGTCGTAAATACATCGAAAATGCCCAAGCCCCGTTACGGGTGCCTGGACACCCGTCAGCTGACCTGGCAACCTAAATTCTGACGCTAGTTCCTGGCGCCTGAGCCACATCTACAGAGTCATGTCTCTGACTCATCCGCCGCATGCAGTTGAGTCCGTTGCTATGCGAGCCACACGCTCTAGAGTGCACGAATTTTCAACCATTATCCGTTGTTTTATCTTACTTCTAAATACAAAAATCAAGTTTACCGGGAATATGATTGCAATGTTGCTTGATGTGATGAGTGAATGGTAGTCTGGACAAATAATGATGCTCTCGACTAAATAACAGAAATAAACTGCATACACTTTTTACAGACCTATTTACGCCAGAGAATCAACATGATATGTAGGAAGCTGCGCCAAAACATCGAACCCTCCTGTGCCCACCTTTCCAAGCCTGCCCATCACCAACCGACTGCTCGGCGTCGTGAGATCGTCCCAGTCACCGTCCAGCACCGCGTCCTTGAGGAACGCCAGCGTCGTCTCGAAGCTCATTTTGGTGAACGGGCTGACGTTGCCCTTCAGGCCCATACGGTTGAACGGTGTGAACCCGCCGTTCCTCGTCATGTGGTCCGCAATCAGGTTCAGGTGGCGGTTGTCCACCTTAATGCCGTGGGATCCGAAGACGCCTGCCAGCTCCTGCACGATGTTGTTGCGCGCCGCCTCGACACCGTACACCGTTAGCACGCCCACAATGTCGTTGGTCTGGATGCGGTGAGGGTCAATGAAGTCGCTGTATCTCTGCATTGCCTGCAGGTTCACGCCGGATGTGTGGATGACCCTTGTGTCTTTCTCGGTGACAAAGGTGCACGCTCCCACGCCCGAGATCTCCTGGATCACAGTCTTCTTCACAGCGTCCTGCACCAGGTTGAGCATGAGAACCTTGGGGATTGTCGACTCAAACTCGAGCGTGAAGCTGCACTCAGTTCCACGCTTAGAGTCAAACGAAAAGTCGGTGATCTCGGCATATGCCTCAAGAACACGATCGGTTCGCGCCTTTGCGGACCAGTTAACCCCATCGCCACCCTCGCCATCCTCATCATCACCCTCTGGAGGTGGGCTGCCGCCGAAGCCCTCGTCGTCCACTTCAACATCGGCTGCGTCCCGCTCCATCTCCTGCTGTACAGCATCATCATTATCGTCGTTGGGGCCGTATGATACAGCCTCACTTCGGTTGGCTCGCTGCTTGGCATTGGTCGCGTCGTCATCGCCCTCGTCATCGTCGTCGTCCTCATCCCGGATGGCTTCGGCGTTGGGGGCAGCTGTTTCGACAACACCGGCCTTGACGCCAACCTCGGGCGTGGCCATGGTCGACTGAGTCTGACGCTTCTTGATGTCCTTCTTGATCAGAGCCAGAAGGCGATGGAGAAGCTTCCTCTCAACGGCGTCCATGACATCCGAGATGCTGATGGCGTACGTTTTCTTGTACTCCTCAGATGGGAAGAACTTGAGCTCCACCTCGTAGACCTTGGCCGCGCCGTAAAGCTTGCCACGCCCAACCTTCTCCTCGACAGTGATGCCATCCAAGATGTAGCTCAAAGGCAATACTGAAATAGACTTGGCAAAGATCTCAGCATCCTCTGAAGACATTTCATCGATTGGATAGAGTGACATGGCTGGCGTAGAAATTTGTGCGCTCGCAGTCATGAGAATTTCTCGTAGTCGTGGAATACCCAGTGTGACGTTCTTGGCAGAGTGACCAGCCAAATGGAAAGTGTTCAGAGTCATCTGTGTCGAAGGCTCACCCACAGACTGACCTGCTACAATGCCGACGGCTTCACCAGGCTCTACAAGGGAGCGCAGGTACTTCATCGCAAACAGCATTTCTGCGTTCTTCCGGTTGAGAGTAACGCGCGAAAGGGCGAGCTTTTTCTTGTCTGACTTGTCGCGAACAAGACCGTCCTTGTTGTCCTTGAGGTATGTGGTCATGGCCTGGTAGAAGTTCTCCGATGTAGCGAACGCCGTGGTCGCAGGGTTGAAGGCACTGGACAGCGGGTCTTGAGCCTTGGGATCGTGCAACTTGGTATGCTTGAGAGCTTTCTTCATGTACTTGGTGATGGATTCACGGTGCATGCCAAGTCGCTCGCCGACGCTGGGGTCGTATTTAAGCTGAGCGGCCTCTGACGTGACGTTCTCAAGAATAAAGCTGAAGTTGGTCAAGTACTGTTGTTTCGTCACATCGAGACCATCCTCGCCGTAAAGGAATTGGATCATGGAACCATCCGCGTCTCGTACGGTGGTATCGTACGAGACAGTCAGGCCTTCCATGCCCTTGATAACACATCTCTGCAGATATCCTGATCGAGACGTCTTGACAGCTGTATCAATAAGACCTTCTCTGCCGGCCATGTGATGGAAATAGTACTCCTGAGGTCGGATGCCAGTCAGGAAACGCTGCACGATGTAGCCACCGGCTCGAGCATGAGTTTCGAATGGGTTGAAGCAAGGTAACGACTTGCCGCTGACCATGATTGGCACACGTCGACCTTCCAGGACCTGCTGACCGAGGTTACAGGAGATCAGGGATGCGTTGACTTGAGACCCCTTCGCACCAGATGTGGTCATGTTCTGCATCTGATTCTTGGGGAATGGCTTCTCTAGACCGTTGGGAACGCACGCCTTCACAATATTATCCGTAATGTCTTTGAGGTCTTGCTTCATGAGAAGATCGAGGCCTTCCTGTTTGGTGTCGTCGCGGGCTACCTCCTCAAGGCGCTCGAGGAGCAACGGATCTCGGGGAGCGGGGATCTGCTCGAGAGAGACATATGAAGATGCAACCTTCAGACCGACCGCTTCGGCAGGCACAAGTGCTTCTCGACGGGCACGCTCTCCTTGAGGAGTGAGTCTTAGATCCTCCATGCCACAGGAGAAGGCCCGCATGTTAAGGTATCTTGTTAGTAACCTGCCGAGGCTACTCAATAACTTACCCGCAACAGCTGGGCCATAGATTTCGTGAACAGCATGAATGACACCACCTGAGCTAGGACCGATCTGCGACTTGTCCATGATTCCAGTGATGAACTCACCATCCTGGAATAGCACCATGCCTTCTTCCGAGTTCTTACCCCACTGCTCGGCCTTGAGTTGGGTTTTGGCCTCCATGCAAAGCCCACCACAGTTGGGAGGCTGCATGTTCTTCAGGATCGTGGTAATGACTTGCTTGCCGGTCCATCTGGCAACGG
Source organism: Fusarium cicatricum (assembly GCA_021730345.1). Lineage (NCBI taxonomy): Eukaryota > Fungi > Ascomycota > Sordariomycetes > Hypocreales > Nectriaceae > Fusarium > Fusarium cicatricum. Next base: position 30,947 of record JAJODA010000891.1, on the reverse strand, counting down.
GGCGAATGACTGCCGGTGCAACAAGCTCGATCCTTTCGCCGACGATATGTCCGCTTTCAGGACGTAGGGCATTGTACACGAGCTGTTGGTAGTCGCCCCGACTGAAGAATGTATCGCGATTACAAAGAGCCACGGACACGGAGATATGATCCTGAATCAGACCTCGAAGGGGCTTGCCGGCCGTGCCAGAGAGATATTGGTGGTCCGTGTCGGCAATCTGAAGGGCCTCCGCTCGGGCAACTTCGTTTTGGGGGAAATGCATGTTCATCTCGTCACCATCGAAATCGGCGTTGTAGGTATTGCAGTTGGCGTAGTGCATTCGAATTGTCTTCTCGCCCGGAAGAACACGTACTCGATGGCCCATGATAGACGGCTTGTGCAGGGTCGGCTGGCGGTTCATCAGAACAACGTCGCCGTTAGTCAGATGGCGATACACCTTCTTGTTCCTGGTTCGGGCAGCATTGCTGCTTGTAGGAGCAAGTAGCTGGTTGGCCAAAGACACGCGATCATCGACAGACTTGTTCCGGAGGTTAACTATTTGGCCGTTCTCGTTCTCGATTGCGAATGCACCCGGCCACTTGTCTACACCGTTGATGACTGCTTGTTGCATGTCCCTGAAGTTGTGGCTCGTTACAGGCTCGGGATACGTCAGCTTCTTCGCAAAGACGGGCGGGACACCAATTTCGTTGGTCTCGATGTTGGGATCGGGAGAGATGACACTTCGAGCGGCGTAGTTGACTCGCTTGCCCATCATGTTCTTTCGGAAGAGACCCTCCTTCTTCTCGAGCTTCTGCTTGATACCGTCCTCGTTACGTTTTGCCGCAGCGCCCTGCACCGGGTTCTTGTCCTTGTCGATAAGTGCATTGATTGACTCTTGCAGCTCGGTCCAGGCTTGATGCATTTGGTTAACATCTGCTTGCTGCTCTTGAAGTTGCGTGTGCAACTGAGCAATCCTTCCACAGCCTCTGAGAATGTTCTTGTAAAGGGAATTCTGCTGAGCTTCTGAGATCTGGGATTCGCCGGTTCGGGCCTCAGGACGGTATCGGTTCGGGGGAACCAAAACAACAGTCAAGAAGAACATTTCTGGGTCCATTTTCGTGGAGCTTCGCGTTGGGGGTTTGGCGTTGTACAAGAGGGACACCAGCTCTTGTTCCTTGGTAAAGAGCTCTTTTAAGCGCGCTAGAACTTCCATCGCGCTGATGTACCTCTGAGGAGCTGACGAGGCAGCGGCGTCGGCGTCCGGCATGTCGACGTCTTGATCTGCACCATCGGACTTCTCTCGAGTCGGGGAACTCACGTCCGCTACGCCCTCGTCGGAAGAATAGCCATCAGGTCTCTGCTTTGTCGTGACTTGGTGAACCCTAGCCATGGCATCGGCCTGCTTGAAATTCTTCTGAGCCATCTTGGCCTTCTCCTTGTCCGACAACGACTTCTCAAAAACCTTGACGAAACGGTCCTTGCGATATGATGGGGAGATACCGCCACAGCTGGAACATATCCTCCTCTTGGTGATTTCGGCAAGAAACTCTTTGATAACCTCGCGTCGCATCTCGCTTGCGCCCTCGTGTTTTCCTCGCTTCGCCTCTCCTCGCTTGACCTTGATACCGCGAAGACATTTGTCGACATACTTATCTCTCGCGCGAGTGACGTTGTCGATAGAACTGCTGTCGCCTTCCTCCTCCGCCTCACTCTCCAGCTCGGAAAAGTCTCCCAGCTCAATGGCCAGATCGTTTTCTCCAATGACACCCACGATGTGGGCTTCCTCAATCAGACCATGTTGTAGGAGCTTGAGCTTGCACACGTATTTGTGCAGTTCCTTTTGAGGGAGTCGGAAACCTTTACAGTAAACGCAGGTGGCCTTCAAAAGTCGATAGGCCTGGTCCATAAACACCGGGTGATACACGGGGACGGGAAGCTGAATGTGACCGGCATGACCGGGGCACGTAGCCTGGTTAAGATTACAGGTTGTGCATCTGTTGTTCCATTGTAAGAGCCTGATTTTGTCGAGTATAGTGATAATTGGGCCATAACTTACGGCGCATCGCCCCATGAGCCGAGGGCAGGGTCATATAGACCGCCTGGAACCGGATTGAGGAGGTTGTCGAAGGTGCTGTCGTTCTCGATTCGCTTGACGGACATGGATCGGATTTCCTTGGGCGACAGGAATGTGAACTCGACGCTCTCCACCGCGGAGGGAACAGGCTGTGCGATATTCATGATGACGCTGCTGCCGCTCGATAGAGCGCAAAAAATTGGCGGTCAGGCAACGATCCAGGGTCAGTTGATAAGGTCCATTCCCGTTGCAGCCTGTTAAGTTGAAGGTAAAAGTGGTGGGGGACCGTGAAGTGATCAAATTTTTGACGGTGTGGAGTGGCAGAATTTTAGCCTGATCCATGCGCAAGTGTGTCGCGACCCAAGTGGCTGTTGCCTTACTTGAACATTTACATCATCCTCTCAATCGCCTTGAAAAGCAAATTGATTTACTACATCGTCGCCCATCATTTGAGGAACAGCCTCTATCAAAAGTCGCGACGAATCCCAAACGAACTATCGGAGCGATCGATCGAACGAACCGACTTGATCCCCAAGCTTGGACCTAGCGAGACTGCGACTTTGAGGGGCTGCTGAAGTACCCGAAGCAGACCACGCCGTATCAACAAACATTGGACTGCACGACACTCAGCCATGGATCGCCAGAGCCAGTCTCCCGGCCTTGGGCCGCGTCATGATGCCTCTTCGCGAGTGCAAAAGACCGAGTCCGCGGCCGACAGGGTGGCTGCGCTCAAGGCCCGTGTTGCTGCTGCCATCGGAACGAGCAAGGCGAAAGGCGGCTTGAATGTCGGCCTTCATCCAGCCTTGGAAGATCTCGGATCGTGGAAACCACCAAACAAGTCTAAAGACTCGTCGCATACGCCCTCGAGCACACGATCAGGATCGCAAGCTGGATTCAAGTCGACTCCCGCCAACAAAGAAGGCAGCGACAACCCCTATTACGACCCCAACCTGGCAGCGCAACCAGCTGGTGGAAAGTCGCGTCAGTCTCGATCACTTGTTTTCAACCAGAAGGGCAAGTATATTGCCCAGGCGAATGCTCTACGCCGGCAAGCCGCGCTCGAGGCCATGAAGAAGCGAATTGCAGAGCAAACTAGAAAGGTCGGTATTGACGAAGATCTCGATGTGGAGCGGAACTTTGTTGTAGATGCCCCTCCGGAAGTTGAATGGTGGGACGAAGGACTGGTCAATGGCACGAGTTACGACGTGATTGACGATCGCTCTAAACTCAAACTCAGTACGTCTGACAGCATCATCACCGAATACATTCAGCATCCAGTAGCACTAGAGCCTCCTCAAGACAGGCACATTCCGTCCGCGAAGCCAATGTTCTTGACTTCTAGAGAACAGGCGAAATTACGACGTCAGCGCAGAATGGCAGAGCTCAAGGAGATGCAAGCCAAGATCCGTCTTGGGCTGGTACCGGCACCCCCTCCCAAGGTCAAGAAGGGCAATCTGATGCGAGTTCTTGGTGATGGTAAGTGGCCTCTCACTTGTGCATTAACTCCTATCCGCCACCATTATACTAACATACTCTTAGTTGCCGTCAAGGATCCTACCGCCGTTGAGGCACGAGTGAACCGCGAGATTGCAGAACGCCACCACAAACACGTCGAAACCAACGAGGAGAGAAAACTCACCAAAGAGCAAAAGCACGAAAAATTGTCCGTTAACCAACAGAAGGACGCCGACAAAGGAATTTACATTCTGGTTTTCAAGATCGGAAGTTTGGCCAATGGACAGCACCGATACAAGATCGGCGTCAACGCTGAGCAGATGGCGCTCACAGGAACATGCATCATGCATCCCAAGTTCAACCTGGTTGTTGTCGAGGGGGGCGAATGGAGCATAAAGAAGTACAAGAAGCTCATGCTCAATCGCATTGATTGGACCGAGAATTCGCCAACAAGAGACCGCGACGGAAAAAAGGGGGCGATACGTGACTGGCTCCTGGCGGAAAAGGATAATGGTGAGCTGAAGGACATGTCGATGAACGAGTGCAAGCTTGTCTTTGAGGGCGAGCAAAAGGCACGAGCTTTCAGAAAGTGGGGGAGTAAAGTATGCGAGACGGATGCAGAGGCGAGAGAGACACTGGCTCGCACCAAGATGGACAATTTCTGGTCACTCGCCAAAGGATTTGCCTGAGCGAAGAAATACGCACCAATAGCAGAACTGGAGCACCTCCTTATATAGCGGTGCAAAGACCCAACACAGGCCAATTGCTCACGATTACCGCAGCTGAGCTGACGGGCATCCAGAGATGCATCAAACGACGCTCATAACCACGATGTACGAGCGTATCATCAACCCTGGCGTTGTTCGAGTTGGGTCTTGTATAATAAGAATGAGTGTGCGAGCAATGCACAGGCAGTCCTGATTAAGGAAGCAATGGATTGCTGAATCATAGAATAGAGCAATAATGTGTTATCTACCTACCTAGAAAGATGACCTAAAAGGATCCTTATCTGTACTACGTAGTAGGTAGGGAAAGAAATAGTTTGATGGTATTGAACCACTGGTCAAACTGACCATCTGACGGCTACAGATCCCTCCCAACCCATGGACGCCTTATCCCCGATAGTGTCATCAAAAGGCTACAAAAGCCTATCAGAACTAACTTCGGGTGCGGACCGAGTTGAGGCCCTTCCACTGTGGGGTTATGTTTCGGGAAGAGAAGTGAGGGGCTCTTGTTGCATGAGTCAACTTGGTGAATTGTAGTGATAGCTCCCGACTCACTCAAACCAACCTTCTTCCCCTTCTCCCCTTCTCCCCTTCTCCCCGGATGATAATACGAGAATACGGCTAACAAGGCGCCCACCATGACAAAGATGGAATATACAAGGTGGGCGACTTTCCTATTCCGGTGGCTGGACCTTGCTGCTAACCGCACGCTTCTAGACTGGGCGAGAGTGGCCTCAAGATCTCCAAGATCATCATGGGATGCATGGTCTTTGGAAGTTCCAAGTGGGAGGGATCTCCGTGGACCCTTGACGAGGAGGATGGACTCGAGCTTCTCAAGAAGGCCTACGAGCTGGGGATCAACACTTGGGATACGGCCGACTATTACTCGAACGGTGCTTCCGAGGAGATTGTCGGCAAAGCCCTCAAAAAATTCAACATTCCTCGCAGCAAGGTGGTCATCCTGAGCAAGGTCTACTTTCCAATTGCTGAAGGCGAGGGAACGAAGCTTCCTGTTGTCAACGATGGACCGAGGGTGAACCAGATGGGTCTCTCGAGGAAGCACATATTTGATGCCGTCGATGGATGCTTGAGGCGACTTGGTACCGACTATATTGGTGAGTCGGGATATTTTCCTCCACCCGCTTTCAATCACATCATTGCCCAGAGTCATCTTGTCACAAACGTGGTGGGCATTGTCATCCTGGCAAGCATCCAGGATCCAACGTTAACGGTCCGAGTGGAACCGCATTGGCTGTCACCATCAAGACGGCCCATGGCATTCCGAAAAGAGAATTCTGTGCAGGTGATAATGACAGGGGGGGTAAGTAAGGAAACCAGATGGGATTGTGCCTGTGTGCGACCCTGGTCCGCCAAAGTCTCGACTCTTGAGCTTTAGCTTGGAGCTCGTGTGCGTGTGCGTGTTGGTCGTGTTGGTCGGGGACTGCAGTTCTTGGTTCCTCTTGCACCATGCTTCGCAAATAATAATTGCGCAAATGACAATCAACCTGCCATCGGGGCCGAGCCCAGACTGACGACTGTGGCTGACGATTTCTACCCTTAGACGTTCTCCAGATCCATCGTCTGGACCGGGAGACACCGCCAGAAGAGATTATGCGAGCACTGCACGATGTGGTCATGTCAGGCAAGGCGCGCTACATTGGAGCCAGCTCCATGTGGACGTGGGAGTTTGCCCGGCTCCAGCATATTGCTGAGCTCAAAGGATGGACCAAGTTCATCTCGATGCAAAACTTTTACAACCTGGTCTACCGAGAGGAAGAGAGGGAGATGATCCCCTTCTGCAAGGCCACAGGTGTGGGCGTCATCCCCTGGTCCCCGATGGCTCGTGGCCTGTTGACCCGGCCCTGGGGTACGGCCGAGAGTGAGCGGGCTCGCAATGACAAGAATGCTACCAAGTGGAACGCGACGGCGAGCAGTGAGGTCGTGGGGCGCGTCGAGGAGCTGGCTAACAAGAAGGGCATCTCTATGGCGGTGCTATCGACCGCGTGGATGCTACGTAAGGGATGCTGGCCGATCCTTGGACTGAACAGGCCTGCACGGATCGAGGAGGCGGTTGAAGCGCTACAGGTCCGGCTGACAGATGACGAGGTCGAGTATCTCGAAGAAGCATACAAGCCGCGAGCTATCCAGGGACATTAAGCTCAAGTGCCCTGCCCTTGCTTGCAGCCAATGAAGATGCGTTCATACCGAAAACATCCTGGAGGCATCTGGTACTTTCGTGAGCCTCTCTCTGGTGGAACTCTATCTTGTAAGCTGTCATCAAGGGACCCTTGGACGCTCGGACGTGCCCTGTTGGCTTGGACCACTCGGGCAAACTCATCGCAACTTGGCTCCGTATGTACTACGTAGTAATAGGTTAGTGGAGGTTCGGAGAACAGTGGGTGAACAAAAGAACTTGAAGAAAGAAGAAGGACAACTGGAGTTGTTGGTTCAGTACAGGACAATTTCTCCGTGGTCATCCCATGCGAAAAGCTGCCGAAATGGGTTGATGATGAACACGCGTCGTGTTTCAATGTGCTTTTCACATGGCGGCTCAAGCGTCTGTCTGCCCTGTGTGAAGACCGAGACAAAGAGAAAAAGAGAACCGGAGGCGTACTAGCAGGCTGAATTCAACATTTTCGACCTTGCTCTTACAGAATGTTCTTGTCCAAGGTGCGCTCACCTCATGTAATTACTGCATGCCAGACCGAGGAAAGTGCCTACTGCGGAAAGGACCGGGCCGACGCAGTAAAGCAGGTAGGTCATTTCTACGTGCCACGCTGCATAAGGTAAGTTTCGGAAACCTAAGCCGTTCTGTTGAGATAATAATAGGTGCCTTACAACGGATCTGCGTAAGGTAGGGAAACAAAGAAGGTGATGGGATATGTACTGAAACTGGGCGCTTGCGGGGCGCCACCGGTCGTAGAAGCCAGGAACGCCAATATTAGCGACATGCAACTTCCAGTTGCGGTACAAAGACGCGCACTGTAGACAGCCGCGCACCTTCCTGCTCTTGGAGTGTTCGCTCGTCGCTAAACAGCGTGAGCAAGTAGCTCCTGATTGGTTCAATGAGCCATAGTGCAGCTGAGACCGTGCTTTTACCGACTCGAGCACTGTCCTTGTGTTACATCATCCCCTCCTAAAGTTCCTGGCCCGCTTCGCCTGGACTGCTTCCACTCTTTCTAATTAGCGACTCCGTAAGGATGGATTTCTTGCTTGAGCTCCCTCCACACATCTCCAGACCGGAATAGCGGCCCTGCCCCTTGGTGCAACCTGCTCACCGGCACGACAAGGGCCCCCCTTCTCCTATCTCCTGGGTCCGTCTTGGCCTCGAACCTCTCGGCCGCACAGTAACGTATCGGCTGTTCGGATCTAGCCCGGCCTTGGTCTATCCCCTGGGATTCCCAGGTCCGGACTCGCACGAGTCGCACGAGTCGCACCACATGATCCGTTGACCCAAAATTCCTTGTCATGTAGCCATGCTAGCCATGACAGCCCATGACAGCCCGTCCGCGATCCGTGACGGTTGATCGATGCATGCTCGTTGGCTCGAAGAGCTCTGACCTGATGAACCCCGCCAGCGCAAGGTCCAAGTGGTTCCTGACAGGCATGAGCATGAGGAGCTTGTTGCTACTGTACCTGGTACTGCTTCCAAAGGTAAGCCGATCTTGCAAGTGCCTTGTTTGGGACAGCAGCGGACCTGAATGCCATCATGGCACCAACCTGTTCTCGTCTCATGGCAATATCGGGGCGACCAACTCACAGGGAAATGCTTGCGATACGTGCGCTCTACATGCAAATACAACCGTTCATGAATCCCAGACATGCACACGCACGTATATGCTTGTCTACCTGTTGGTTCTCTGCAAGCATGGGCCATCCGGGAATTTGGGGGCGCTGTGCGTGCATGTCCATTGTATGGTCAAGACTCTTACTCGAGCAGTTTCGAGCTTGTTGGTTCTTTGGGGGTGGAGAACTTCCCGTTTCATCGTGGAACGATGGCATCGCACTCTCTCACAATGACCGTGAACATTAAACGAGTGGATATTGAGGAATCATCATAATGAGCCAGGCCAGATGTTGCTTTCCCCTACCGTTATGGAACCTTGCAAAAATACCTCTACTGACCCTAACCCCATTGTCCTCTTCGTCCAAGACCTCACTTCTTGTCAGGAAACCCATGCCTAGTTACGGAATGCGGGCCTCCATACCTTGGCTCACGACGAGTTGGCTGTGGGCTTTATCCTAGACATCTAACCACCACAGCCACAGCCGGGCACACCCCAGGTTCGCCCGACTCAACGAGTGACAAGAAACGGCCCCGGCAGAACCGTTATCTCCCTCAACCCATCCGAGAGATCTGTCAAGCCCAAGATGGCCCAGCCCCATGGTTGGCGAGCTAGACCCTTGCCAGAAACTCATTTCGCTACCGTTCCCGGCCCCGTCACCCGCTTCTCGACACCTTTCCTATGGTTCTGATGTTCCCCAGGGCTAAACCGTCTCCCCACCGTCCTGCCTGTTTCTTCAACCCCCATGTAGGCGGAGCCTGATCCTTCGACCACCGTCGCTACGTTTAATTCAGCCAAAGTGGCTTTGTCAAGACGGAAGGCTCCATAATCGACGTTCCCTGTACGATTATCGGGCCTGGCTGATCCATTCGTCTATCGCCACCCTCTGGGCATTGTTGTTCTCGATTCTCCGTTCGTGTTGGCTATTCATCTATAATATTTACCCAGATCCGACCCCATCATGGGGATCCCAACTTGGTCGATGAAACTCTCACCTTTGTGGTAGTCTCATGGACCCTGTGGTGTGGTGTATGGCTCTCGAGACCCCGGCCAACCCACGACTTCTAATCCAGCCCCGCGTCATTCAAGAACATCAACATGTACCTTACACCTCCCTCGACATCTAACTCTCCAGCTTCGCAGCATATACAGTTCTTTGAGCTCAGCTCGTCCAGTCCTGACACCTCCTGCCCCTCGGAAGGGCCAGTGCCTGACTACCATTCCCCGCTTCAGCGGGTTGTTTCAACAACCGATCACCAGGCATCACCCGATACAGCTTCGCCTTGCTACAATCCTTGTTGGTTCTCAGGTTCTCATTCTGAGCTTCAGTCACCACCTCCCATGGATCACGGTAGTACTTGGGTGACACCGGATGGCTTTGTGGCAGCCTCGACATCGAGGCCTTCAAGTTCGGTGGAATCTGATGCCTTGAGTGCCGATTTTAACACTTTCGCGGCATACGAAACCTTTCCACACACTCCGTATCAACCACACGAAACCTACATACCGACAACCCGGAACCCCTCTGTTCACCACTCGTCGCTGCCTCCGTCGACGACTCAATCTGGCCGAGCGCCAGCAGTAACTTCAAGACATTCATTTGGATACCTACAAGACCCGTCTAACAACAGACTGAGGATGGAGGGGTCTGTTGGCTATTATCAGGGCTTTGAACCTCAACCTTACTCGACCGCCGGGCCCGCTAGTGCGACCTATCATCATGACGGTTCTCCCTTTGCCTCGGGCCTCCAGCCGGAACTGAGCGCGGGTGCAGTGTCGACTTGGCCTAAGCAGGAATACGACGTATCTCAGTATTACCAAAACACACCGGCCAATATCCCAGACCTTGGTCAGGACAAAAGATTGATGAAGGGGAGTAAAGTGAAGAGGCCGACGCGGAAACACACATCAAAGGAGGAAGCCAACTTTCAGTGCGAGGTGAAGGGATGTGGAAAGTTCTTCAGCCGCAGCTACAACTACAAGTCACACCTAGAGACACACGACGAAAAGCGCGAGTATCCCTTTCCCTGCACGGTCGATGGGTGTACCAAGAAATTCGTGCGGAAAACCGATCTCCAGCGACACCATCAAAGTGTCCACATGAAGGAGCGGAATCACAAATGCGACTACTGTGGACGTCTGTTTGCCCGAAAGGATACACTGAGAAGGTAAGCCAACGGCTATTTGCATCCCCTTGATCCATACATGCTCATGTTGGTTTTCTGGTTAGGCATATGGAAGACGGATGTTCGAAACGTTTCGATATCGGTACTCTCAACCTCCAAGGGGCGGGATTCACAGGCTTAGGCCTCGTCAATCAACCAGACCCGCCTGACTCTGATCCTCGGCGCGCTGTGTAGTATATCTGGCTGGCCAAATCTTAGCGACTCTGACGCCCTCTCTTACGCCCGAAGAAGACCTATTGCATTGCGACTTCTGTAGCCGCCGCCGACAGGATAGCAAATAGGAACAACAGACACTGCCCCTTCTCATGATCCCTGGAAGGGGGGTATGTGTTGAATATCTACGATACGAGTGAGTGAATTAAGCTCTAGTTAGGCTATATTCGAGGTAGACTAACCCCTGAAGATTTGGACCTAGTGTTCTGCTGCATGTCAGGGGCTTGCAGACCCAGGATACGCACTTCGATCCGACTTGCGAGGCACGAACCAGTCGTTGGTTGTTGGTATGTCCAAAAGGTCTCGATGCATCGGATCAAGACCCCGCTTGTCGGTTCCTTACGGTATCGTTTTCTTACCGCGGTATTCTATCACATGAAAGTAACAAGATCGCTGCGGATCTACCATGAATCTAGGTCTAGAACAGTGACCTTGCATTGTTCTTTACAGCAGTTACGCTGGGACTGTGTAAAGTTTCTTGGCCGACACATTACTTATTTGCTATATGGTTTAGCGATGGTTTGTTGTTCAACGCTCGAGACCAAAATCTTTCATAACTAGAGGGGAAGATGACAACTGGCGAACGTTTTACCGAGATGCGAATCTTAGCGGCATAGATCTACCCCTGACCTGGAAAATGAGATGATCCCTACTTCGACATGGAACACAAACCGAGGTTCATGGAGTGTTTGTTGCTCTTTACTTCAAGGGTACCGCACTAAACCCAAGACCTATTCGTCTGGATACGACTAGGTGCAGCTGCACCTTGACAGCGATCCATCCGCTTTTTCACGCTGTAACGACAGGACGTATGGCTTTTGGCGCCTTGAAGGGACCTTGATGAAAAAGACTGGGTACGGAACTCCAATGCAGATCCAGACTGGGGAAGCAAATCGCTGGAGGACACGGACCCTGGAAAAGACCTGAACATGAGTACGACAGGGAGTAGGGGAATGGACCACCTGTAATCACAGGCCTGGGAGATGAGATGGTGATCAAGTGTGCCGATTGCAGCGAATTCACGACGAAATCATGTCGCTTTTCTGCAGCATGGTCCTGGCATTTCACTAGATGTGGATAATGCGGCGATACATGATTTGGAGTCTACTTTCTTGTCAAGAATCCATAGACGTTGAATAAGAGTTAATGAGGCACCATCCTATGTCGCGAATGAGCATCGCCAAAGATATTTGTTGTTTCAGAACCAACCGGAGTGAGTGAGTACCTTACTAACTCGTAGAAGATATGCCTGACCTACGTGGCAGAAGGCGAGATGCATGTGACACTATCTTGGCGGGACAAGTATCTCGAGGTTCATTTCAGCCCCGATCAGGTACTGTTAGTGCCTCGATAAGCCCATCAAGACTCTGAGACCAAATTTTAATACTTCTGCGGGACCCTGCCTGCAGAGTACCCACATATTAAAGGCAAGTGGAAGCTCAGCACTTTCCCACGTCATTGCGCCCTTGATCGGAGGTCGGTGAACCAGCGCGTCGCAGGCTTCCGTCTATCTCTGTTCCTTTTCCTTTGTTATTTCTTGTTGGACAGTTAACTCTGTGGCATGTTGCCCTGGCTCTATGGCCTAGCCGAGTCCTACGCCGCATACACCAGCCCGAGAGGCCCGGCCTAAACCCATCCATCGTTGCGATCCTGCTTATCCAGCGATTACCGATTACCGCCATGGCAGGCGACGACCATACTTACGGGGCCAAGTGCCGTCTGGCTCCTGTAGCCCGCGTACGCCGAGAAGACGATATTCCACCAGTCGAGGCCCAGTACTTTTACTCGTCCGTTATACCTATCGATGATCCCCTTTCGACGTCCTCGACAGCTGGCACCGAGACAAGGACAAGCAAAGGACAGGTCCGTCCCTTTGCCCGAGGAGATAATAATGCACTGGAGAAAGCATGGCTGGGTCTCATGTCCGAGAATAACCGTCAAGCCCACCAAGATGCGTTAAAAGACCAAGCTGGGAAACGCCGATCATCTCAGTTTGATGTGAATAAACTGGCATCGCTTATCCAAGCCTTGACGTTCAAGCACTGGGAAAGACATCGTCGAGGTTACCAACCACAGGACGTAGCGGCCCCAAATGCCGATATCCTACCCACCACTCCTGTATCGGCCTGCTGTTCTGAGTTGGTGCTCGATGCCTCTGAAGAGCTTGAGAATACCTTTTGTGCCCTGGTCAGAAAGCGAAACGCTGCCCTGAGCGTCGATGAAGTGATGCAGCAGATCGTTCTCGCACTCGGACGCTTGAAAGAAGAGGCAAGCACCGGGGTCGAACCTCCAACCGCGGATATGCCTTCTAGCCGCCCAGGAACAGCTTCTACAACGGGTGCAAGCCCTCATCCAATAGCTCGTATTACGAAAACGACAACAGAACCTCGCAGTTCAAAACGTCGCTCAACCATTGGCGAGTCAAATGTGAAAGCTACTTATATTCCTTCGACATCGCAGGCCAGGAGCCAAACTTCTAGATCTCAGACCCCGGTCGGTAGTCCAGCAACGACTCGACCCCCTGTGCTGGATGATGGGATATCTGGAAAGCCTTTTGTCCGAGTTGGCAGCCCCGACACTCATTCCGAGTCGAGTTCAGTTACCATTCCCCAACTCGCTGGCCCATTGCGAGACACTGCCCATCTTAAAGATCAGTCTCGAGGCGCAGCCGCACACGCTGGTATAGCACGAGCCGCAGACCAGCCAGACCAGCCAGCGCAAGACAACTATCGATCTACTGTCGCCGAAATTGCGGTCGGCATCTCACGACTGCACATGGTCTCGTTGCCATCGCTTCAGATGAAGCCGATCTATTGGTCTCCTGTCAACGACGTTGCTGTTGTAGCCCGAGCAACTTGGTTTTACAGGTATGTCTTCCATGCTTCGTCAAAGCCCTGATGACCCGCTCACTGACCGGATATAGAGACACGATGCTTCCAATTCCATCTGTTGTGGCGAACCAGTTAGAGGCTGGCTATCAAGAACTTCGACCTTGGACGGAAACCTGGAGTGATGAGATACGATGCGCCATTGATGTTGGGCCACTAGGCGAGGAAAAGGTATCCCACAAGCTCTGGCCCAAAGACTCGGAGATGGGCTCGGCAGATGATGCTGGGTTCCCGGAGCCAGCGATACCGACAGATCCATTCTGCGCGGCTCGCTGCTTCCGCGGTGAGGCTGCTGCTGAAGGATCTATTGAGCCGGTCTCAACGAGTAAGAGAGCCTCTGGAGAGTTTCAGAGCACAACGCGACCCTTCTCAAATCATCACGTCATGTACAAGAATGCCACCGAGGCTTTTCTGATGAAGCCAAGTTTAAAGCCCTCGGCGTACTACGGCAGACGCCCGGTAATGAAGATTATGAAGGGTGTGACTGTTGGGGTCCCTGTTGTTAGAGGGTTCGACCGGGCAGCTTGGGAGCGCCTTCACCATAAAAGGCAAACGCCAAATAAGCCAGGTGCATCTGCAGCCGATGAGTCGCACGAAAGCAGTGGTCAGGATGTGTGCTCCGCTTGCAAGGCTGAGAAAGAAAGAGGACAAGTCAGCGATCTGATTCTCGTCGTGCATGGCATTGGTCAGAAGTTTGCGGAAAGGGTCGAAAGCTTTCACTTCACTCACGCTATCAATGGGTTCCGTCGAGCGCTCAACATCGAACTACAGGGTCCCATCGTAAAGCAGATTCTCCGCGAGGATCAAAATGGAATCATGATTCTCCCCCTTAACTGGAGAATGGGCCTTTCGTTCGAGGATGGGGGACCAATGCGAGAGGAAGACAAGGCAGAATACACCCCGGAAGGATTTGGACTCAAAGACATCGAGCCTACGACTATTCCTGCGGTTCGCAGCATGATATCCGACGTCATGTTCGATATCCCCTTCTACATGTCTCACCACAAGGGCAAGATGATCAAGGCTCTCGTGTCGGAAGCAAACCGTGTCTATCGATTATGGTGCCGCAACAACCCGGGGTTTTCCGAGAAAGGACGTGTCCATCTCATCGGACACTCATTGGGAAGCGCAATGGCCCTGGAGATCTTGTCAAACCAGCCTACCACGGTTCCTCGGCTCGACCTGACTCGTAAAGAGCCCGAGATAAAGTTCTTTGAGTTCGATACCAAGAACCTCTTCTTGGCGGGTAGTCCGGCAGGGTTCTTCCTTTTGCTCGAACGAGGCACTCTCATGCCTCGCCACGGTCGAATGAAACCAGGAGCCGACTCGAGCGATACCATGACCAAGGATGTCGTTGGAGAAGCCGGCAGCTTTGGCTGCTTAGCCGTTGATAATATTTACAATGTTCTCGCCAAGGAGGACCCCATTGCGTACTTCCTCAACGGCGCCGTCGACCCCAACTACGCAGCAAGCCTCAAGACAGCCTACGTACCCAGTATTGCCGGCTCCCTGTGGAAGTCGGTCGGCGCCGCAATGCGCACTGTCGTGCCCGGCATGGCACCCGCCGCCAACCCGCTTGCTCCAGAGCCGGAGCGACCCTCTACCATTCGCCTCCCGTCTCAGCTTGAGCTCGAGGTGCACGACTTTACACGCGAGGACATTGCCGAGAAAAAGGCCTTTCTGCTCAACGACAACGGCCAGATAGACTGGTTCCTCCGGTCCGGAGGAGGACCCCTGGAGATCCAGTATTTGAACATGCTCAGCGCGCACACGAGCTACTGGACGAATCACGACTTTATCCGCATGCTCTGTATTGAGATTGGGAGAAAGCCCGGACGGGCTCATACTCTTCCCGCTATGAGGGCTGTCAAAGCTACGAAGAGACTATTGGTGAATTAGCACGGCGTATTGGTAATACCTGGGACGGATGGTGAATTATCGGGGATATCCCTTCATCTAGCAAGGCGCGGAGGAATTGTTGGAGCATTTGGCGTTGTGGCATCCATTCAAAGAGACTAAATTTGGTTCGTTTCTAACACTTTTCACTACCGACATGATAGAGCAACAGCATAACTAGAAGAGATGCATAGATGGTATTGACGAAGCGCTCGATTATCGTGTTAATACTATGATACAACTGTCCACGAATTTTAGTCCAATGTTCACCCCTGTCTGGTTGTGCAACCCGTTGACTGGAAGCTCTAGAAACCCTCCATCTCCATCATATCCTGATCTAGCTCATCGTCGTCGTACTCGTTGTTGCCGTTCTGCGCCGCCGCCTGTGGGTTTTGTGCCGCATCCTCGAGCTCCTTGATCCTGTCTAGGTCCATCTTCTCCTTGTGCTCCATCAGATCCTTGTACCCCCAGGTGCTGATACCCTCCTGATCTTTAGGCCGGAAAGGCTGCGCCATGGTCCTCAGGAACCTCCTCGCGCTGCTGACGGCCATGTCGGTGCTCAGATTCACGTCTGATTCCTGGAGACCTTGGTTGATCCACTTTGGCAGCTGTGTTCGTTTCTTTTGGAACCGACGATCAGCGAGAACCATGATTCCGTAATCGTCCTTGCCACGCAGGACTCGGCCAAGACACTGCGCAGCATGCCGCATTGCATCGAAGGAGAGAAAGTCGTTTTCCTTGATGCGGTATGTTTCTCTTAAAAACTCAAGTCTGGCCTTCAAAATTCGAGACTCGGTGTACTGGAATGGGACTCCGATACAGAGCACAGTTCGGCCGTATTGATGGTCGAAATCGATACCCTCTGAGACCTTTCCACGGGCGACACAGAGCAGTACCGCTCCTCTGCCGTTGCAACACGCTGTGCGATACGTCTCCAGCGCAAGCGAGGTTTCTTGGGCATCGGGCGTCTCGACCAGGATGAGCTTGTACTTCCATACTTCATCAAGAATACCCATTCCTTGCCACATGCTGATGATGGACTCCATGTAGAGGTACGATGGGAAGAAAACAACCATGCCGTCGGGTGTGATCTTGGCAAACTCTGTCAACAGATTGCCGTAGTTACGAACTACACTAGGTTCGTTTCGGACTTGGAAACTCGTTGACACAGATGCTTGATCGCTGCCTCTGGTGACAATCATGGGCATGAAGGACCGTCGAGCCAAGGTCATGCTGTACGACTCTTGGATAACTGTGGGGAAATCAAGCATCTTGGGATAGATCTCCAGGGGTGAGATGGTACCGGACGTAATGATGACAGAGTAGAATCTGTCAAAAACGGGCTTGATGGCGATGGCAGCGTCAAGGCAGGTGAAATGAAGGATCGGATTAGGGACTTCGGCCGTGTCTGATTCGTACGGCTCGAGAATAAGGAGGAAGCCCTTTTCGTACGTCGACACAAGTGTTGCAAATGTTGCAACCTCTTGAAGCGGCTGGTAGTCCTCGATATTGGTGAGCTCCAAAGTCCTTACAAGCGAGGTTAGTCGTTCGGCGCAGAATCTGAGAGGTTTCTTTTCGATAAATGTGTGTTCCTTGAGATGAGCAAGGAACGATGGTGGTGTCTCGGAGATGACTTGGCGGACTTTCATTCGTGTCTACACGATACGAGTTAGCTTCTTCGTTCTTTGACGACAAAGAGGAGCTAAATACCTTCAGGTACTCGATGAATCTCTTGAGAAAGGCGACAAAGTGCTCTGCCCTCCTGATGTTTCCTGGCACGGCCTCTTTGAGCAGATCTTCCGGGAGAGCTGTTGCGGTGTTAGAGTAGTGTTCTTCTGAAAAAGAAAAACCCCACGGCAGGGACCTACCAGGATTTGCCATGAATGCATCCTCTTGACGTGCTTCATCGGCGTCACGAAGTCCTTGCACGAGCTTCTGGTACTCATTCTGCAGCTGTTCCTGATCCGTGTCACGCATTTGCGCTATTCTGCCCTCCAGGTTTTGGGCACCTCGAGTCGCTTTGCGTAATGAATCTTCAGTGATATCTGTGCTCAAGGCCTCGATACAGACGTTGTCGATATTGTGAGCCTCGTCAAAGACCACAATGCAATCTTTGGAAAAGTCTCGTGACACTCTTTCAGCAATCTTTGGATCGAGAAGGTAGTGATAGGAGAAAATGACGACGTTGCAATATTGCATCTGAGATGCTATTAGCACAGCACTCTGTGGTACTCAATAAAAGCCTACCATGCGTCGGGCAGTAAAATAGGGGCACTGCTTATGCTCCTCGCCATATCGGATGATATCGTCGAAGGACCAGACGCCATTGGGGATGAGATTGTGAGGCTCGAGAAGATCGAGGTTCTACAGCATGTCTTAGCACAACTGAGAAGGAAAGAAGCGAGTCACTATAAGACATACGTCGTGGTAGACACAGACATCCACACTCTCACCGCGTTCTTTCTTCTCCTTTACGAAGCCGGCTGTAAGACTTCTGCAACGAGCGTCGACAACAGCACCGCTCTTCTCTCGTTTTACCGAAGGATGAAGACACAGGTTCTTTCGACTTGTGAGGCCGAGGCCGCGGAACTCTTCCTCGTAACCAAGTTGTTCGGCACGATATTTCATGAGAGATTGGAGCTCGACCAGCGCCTTCTCGATCTCGGACATGGTACCTAGTCGAGCGCATGTCAGCAGCAGAGAAGAAGTGGCCGGGAAGACCACGCACGAGAGCAGTAGATTAGCTTGCGCTTTTCAGGCATGTATTGCTGATAAGCGACAATGAGCGACAACAAGGAGACAGTCTTGCCGGTGCCTGAAGGCATCTCCAGAACACAATGGCCACCTGCATCCAGGGTTTCTGACAGGAACAGATAGGGTTAGCCTTTGATGACTTGGGAAAACAGTGGCAGGGATGTAGTAAGTACTCTTGAGATCGCACATGTAGCTGTGAGTAAGGGCAATCAGTTTATCCGACTAGTCAAAGACGCAAAAGTGTACAAAACTCACGCATATTGCTCTATAGTTTGTGAACGTTAGTATGAATCATTGCGGCTTCGGGGAGTTGTATCAAAACATACCTGGATATATCCTTGGGTAAGGAAAGAGCACGGGCAGGTCACTGAACACGGTGAGCGAGGGGAGTTATCAGAAAAACTGGGAAATCCGTACTCGATGTTGAACTTCATGGTGGCTCAAGGAGAGGGCACCAGGGCATGCCCTCGGTGAACTATTGCAGGTGGATAGGATGAACGGGAAGCGTTAGGCGGAAGACGTGAAGGCGTGACAGGCAGGCTTGGAGATGGAACCGAGCTGTCGCGAAGTCACGTGCCAGCAAGCTGATGTCACCGAGAGATTTAGGTACCTTAGTAAGCTCGGTGTGAAGGTGAGGTATTTTTGCCTAATGCCTATTGGCCCGTGCCCGGCGGGGGTTATTCCAGTGGAGTAACTCGACGAGAAAGTTGGCTTCGTGGTTGTAGCTTGCTGAGATGTAGGGACAGTAGCTGAGTAGCCAAGCTGGTGATTATGATATCTTTTTGATAAGATAGGAGAAGTTTGTTAGATATGATGAGGTCTCGATATCCGCGCATTTTGGCTCATGCAGCTTGGAAGAGATAAGGGGCCTAGACGTAACGGGACGCTTGGTAAGTAGCCAGAGCTGTCCTCGCACTCCTCACCACTGTGTCATGTTGATTTACAAGTTAAGCATCCTCTAGAGCATGGATCAGACATGGGAGTTCAGGAGGAATGTCAACTACGCTGATTGGGACCTTGCAACACTTTACGAGTGGTTAACCGGCACTACGCAGTATAATGACTGGGGAAAAGTTCAACGTGCCCTCTAGGCTTTATCTGCTTCGCTAGGGTGGAAACATGTTGCCCCTCAAACTGGTTGGTATTGATCGACTTTGGACAGTCAAGGCCGATCTACATTGCAATGATATGCCGGTAGTTCGCATGTTACAACGCTATCCTAATACACTAAGGAGACGCTTGCTGGATGCCGGGGCCGTGGGCTTGGGGTGGAGTCTGGAGAATGGCGCTTATCTGGCCAGCTGATGGTCAGGACGTTTTCTGATCTCGTGAGACATCTCCCGGCTTCAGGACACCTAACCCAAGGATGTTTTTCGACTCACTATCATGATCTGTCTGTGCGCACTGGAGCGGGGAGCAACAGGGAACAGGGATTGCTTCTACACAGCCTCGTCAAGCTTACCCATTGACGATCTCCCTTCAGAGTTCGACACTAGAGCTTATTTGTGAATTTGTTGAGTAGAAACCCTCGTTGAGTTGACAATAATAGCCCAGTATGCTACGTTGCTTGCGCGTACAACAATCCCATCTATGTGTCCAGAGTCTCATCGAGATGAGCATCTATTTATCGACGACTACCTAAACAACGCAGGCCCTGGAAGGGTTCCAAATATCAACACTCAAACGGTTGGTGTTTATTCATCGAGTGGAGAAGGCAGGCATGGGAGCTCTGTAGCGCAGTACGCTAATGCACCGGCTCTGCTTTGAGCTTGACCCGTAGTGTCGTCTCCATTTTCGCTGAAGCATCACCTCACCTCACTTCGCCTCACATTAACGAAACATGGCCTCACCTCGCCGAGCACATGAACGCAGTCTTTCAGATCCATGGTTTCCCGCCGTGATGGATCGTATATGATCTGAAACCGCAATTACTCACGTGAGGGCCCAGCGATCTTTTCCGAGATTAGAAGCACAAACTAAAACGCCCTGCGATCCGTGTTGATAGAACTGGTTGCTATCTCATCGCCAGATGGACAGTGCCTCGATGATCGAGATGCACAGTACCACACAGGCAAAGCGCGCCGTGGCAGGCGGTCCCCCGCTCTTCAACGTAGCCCCCCACCAATGGCAACGTCTATGCAGCGCCTCTTCCCCGCTTCCTCTCCGGCGCCGGTGTTGGCCAATTGGTCCGTGCCCTGGGTCATCAGCCATCACTTGTCGGCCACTATCACCGCATTGCATGTTCATTCTCCAAATGATGGTGTCTTTCCCTCCAATGTTGCCCATCAATGGCTAGGCTCCCCCTGATAGGCATGTACATGCGTCTGCGCGCGTCTGTGTGTGTCTGCCGTGGACCAGAGGCGCTGGCACTGTATGCCCATGGCTTACCAGGGACCACCGCCCTTATCAGTATTCGCCATCTGCCATCCACCACCCGCATTGCTGAACTCGTCCAACCAACAAGCACATCTACTCAGACCAGAACGAGGCCAAAACCATAACCGAAACCAATTCACCACCACTACCACCACCGCGACCAACCCTGCCGCCCGCTAATACCTCCAACTGCCCGACTCCCGGCCGTGATCCGTTCCCCTCTTCGTCTTCCTTGTTCCTCCTCCTCCTCCATCATCATCCTTATCTTCTCTTCGCATACCATCTTCTGGGTTATTTTGGTGACAACTTTCAGATCTCTGTGCTTCTCGTCTCTTCGCTGTTCGTCGCCATCTTTCCCCCCAAGCCAAGCAACCGATCCATCATCTGCCAAGACGCGACCATCGTCAGAACTTCGTGATCCCTTCGGTCCGTTGCCAGCTGCGCTTCAATTGCTCTCAGTCTTTGCTGCAGCTCCCGTCCTTGATAATCTCGATCCCTCGGTCGATATAGTTTCGCTTTCTTCCCCTTGCTTCTGCGACACCCACGACATTGTGCGTCCTGAAGAAGGTCTCTCTTGTCCCACCCATCACAACCAACAAACTCTCCCCGGTCTCGCACCGTTCCCTCCGTCTCTGGAACATCTTCCCCCACTCGCCTCCCTTGTTTCTCGCTCCCATTCCATCAGCGACTCTGTGGCTGGCTTCTTCGTGCCTCTCTGTTCTCCTGGGTTCAGGCATGTGCGACAAGAGCCCGCCTGCATCAAGAAATAAGCTGTGTGCGTCCCATGTTGCAATCTTTTGATCCGCAACAAAGTTCCTGACTTCTCTGCTCATCCAGCATCCTGTGGCTGAGGTCGAGAGTTTCCTGCACCTCTGAATTTGAGTACGGCCTCAACTGCTGTTTGATCAGCCGATCGATCCTTAAAGGCTGTCCAGCCGATTTATTCTTGTATATCACACTGCATTCGACCCCATACATCCTGCGGGCACGCCGTTCGACACAGCATCTCAACAAATCTTAGCCAACATACATACTTGTTCCTGTCTCGCTGTTATGACTACCATCGCTCTCGCTCGGCCTATTCCGCCTCATCGCCCATCATCAACAATCACACCGCCCCTCTCCCTCGAGTCGAGTTCCAGTTCCTCTCCGCCATGCTCTGTACCCGTTCCTAATAAGCATCTCCCCATCTGTCCTACCGGACCCGCCCGTCCAGATGAGCCCGATACTCCGCCGCCGTCACCACCATCCCAGGATCAGCTGCGGCAGATCTCGGCTCTTTATCCTCTTGATGACTTCAACCGACTCGACTTGGGCGCGTTATCTATCTTCGAACTCGATGCACCCAAGGTAGCTCAGGCCATCGACGTTGCTGCATGCCAGCCATTGCCAGACCCTTCCCTCGTGTTTCCATGGCTCCATGGCCTACACCCTCAAAACCATGTTCAACAATCCTTCTTTGCTTCCAGACGACGTGCTTTGAGAAGAGCACCATCTTGTATCAGGACTGTCACCGTGGTCAAGGCTGATGGCGATCTCACTTGTGCAAGGCTCAAGGGGGCCATTGCTCCTAATGAGATCATTCAGACTGACACTGTCCCGGAATTCATCGAGGCGGATCCTCGCGAGGGCTTTTCAGTCCGGAACTTTCAGATCCAGACCGTAAAGACAGCCGTCATGTCAGACATAATTGTCTATGGCCAGGACTTGAAGAAGACCCGCAAGCTGGCGTGGGACATTGCGGCAGCGCAGAAGCGATGGCGCGAGAAACATGAATCCTCGGGTGCTTGTTTGCCAGTGTACAACACGTTTATTTGCACAAGTCCATTTTCCAAGTTCGAAAATGATCATGCCGAAGTGGTGGCCACGGATGCATCTGGGCAATTGACGGGCAACGTACTTGATTTCTTCAATCAAGAGAGAAAGGAGATGTGGGCGATGACTGAGGCCTCGGAGATAACCAAAAACGTCTTCATTGGTCCTACGCCGGAACCTGGAAGCCAAGAAGAACAGCAATACGACATCTTGATCGAATGCAGCGACCTGGGACGGCTGAACCCCTTGGCTCTCCAGCTCATTGCCGAGAGCCCCGACGATGATGGCAAGCAGCGTTTTCTCGACTTTCCTTCGTCGGGGAGTATCCTCCCTCCCACATGGTCTCACTCCGAGGCAGATGGGATTCTTGAGACCTGCAAATGGATCTATCACCTTTCTCATGGTTCTTATCCTGAGCCAGAGCAAAGAACGAATGATTTCGACGCCGAAGGGGATTCGCCCATGCCATTTGAGGACCACCCAACCTTTGAAGTTCGACCTCGAAAGATTCTTCTTCATTGCGCTGATGGCTACACCGAGTCAACTATGCTAGGTATCGCCTACTTCAGTTACAGCACTGGCCGGCCGGTCCCGGATGCATGGCTGCAACTTCACACAACCAAGAAGCGCAACTTTTTTGCTTATCCAACCGATGTTGCTTTGCTGACATCGATCACGCCTCGATTGCTTCGAGAATCGCCCATATGTAGCGGTCTGAGCTTGACCGATATTACGCATCTGACGAGGGATGAGCCTAGTTGGTTCGCTGCCCTCGATGGATCATTCCCTAGCCGAGTGCTTGACTACATGTACCTGGGTAACCTGGGACATGCAAACAATCCTGACCTCTTGAAGGCTCTGGGCATCACTCAAATCCTCAGCGTTGGTGAACTCGCCATGTGGCGAGAGGGAGACCTGGAAGATTGGGGGAAAGAGAACGTCTGCGTGGTGCAAGGAGTCCAAGATAATGGTATTGATCCATTAACAGACGAATTTGCTCGATGCCTCGAGTTTATCGGTGAGTATCAAGATGGCGATTGGGGAACTGAGCCTACAACATGCTAACCACGCCTTGACAGACCGAGGAAGACGAAATGGCACTGCTACTTTGGTCCATTGCCGTGTTGGAGTATCTCGCAGCGCCACCATCTGCATTGCCGAGGTGATGCGTTCCAAGCAAATGTCGTTTCCCCATGCATACTGCTTCGTCAGAGCCCGCCGGTTGAATGTCATCATTCAACCGCACCTGCGATTTGCCTACGAGCTGCTCAAGTGGGAGGAGCATCTCCAGCAGGACGGAGACCCCGATGCCGAGATAAAGAGGACGCTCGAGTGGGGTGAGATTGGGCGAGAGATCGCCCTCATGAACCGTCCGTATTCTAGGTAAAGCGGGCTTTGTTGGTGCTTGCGACTGTTTTTGAGAGAACCTGGGCCACTTGATGATCCAGCATCACCAGGACCGGGTTGACCGCCCGTTTCATTTCCTTATCCCACCGGATACCTGGCGTGCCTGGTGGGACTTGTGGCTATCCCGAGAGGACTGTCACTGCACAACGGTGATATGAACGCACTGTTATGCAGCAATTCAGTCTTCAGAAAGGATCAACAGCAATTGGAAACCGCTCAGGCGCTTTGTCTTGGGTTTGACGAGGCTGGAAAAGTCCCAAAAGACTTGGTTACTTGGCGTTATGAGCAGAATTATTATGGCACTTGTATTTCTCATGTATTTTTGGGGGGCCACTTTCAAGGGCGGCCTGGGTTTGGACACGATGATGAATGACGACGGCTATGAAGGGCCCATGGACTGATACTAGTTTGGTACCTGTTTTGCGCAGCTACACTATGCTCGTGGGTTGGGTTATTGATTTCAGATTATGAGCGGAACCAAAACTACTATTGATTATCTGTGAGATGGTCCCCGTGACAAACCTACGCCTTTCCAAAACACATACCCCCCAGTCCATACAAGCCGAAAAGGAAGTAAGAAGTATAACAGCAAAAGGGTATTTCACAAAACGACACCTCCTTGTCTTACAAAGACAACCGAACAAGAGAAACAAAACAAAGCCGAAGCTACGGACTTGACAAACGCCTGTAATGATGCTCGCACTCCATTACTTCCTCCGCCAGGTGGTAGATGTGTCACTATAAGTATCAGTAGTGAGGGACGTTCGACCCAATAACGTCCTAGTTAATTGAAGCGTCACTTTTGTCATCCCCCTCCAGAACGCTAGAATGCGGTCAGTTAATGCTACTTCAAAAGAAACGCCAGGGTTACTCACGAGAACTGCTTGACTAGATAACCTTCCCCGCCGTGCTCCATATCGATGTTATAAACGTAGAAGCCACCATCACTGGTAACAACCATGACCTGAGGACTGCTGCTGCTCATAGCCACAACACTACGCATGGGACCGCCTGGTGTGTCTCGCAGCAGGGGCTTCGATGCGCTGGCCGGAGCAGTTGACTTGGGTATCTTGATATAAGCAAAGTCTCTCAAGGGCTCCCACATTTCCGTAACAGACTGTGGCAGGTATGATCCCATGACACCCGCAACGCCACGGCCCATAATCTGTGAAGAGCGCCGTAGCATGCTGCTGAACGAGCCACTCTGCCTACGGTGACCCGACTGGCTGCTGCCAGGACCGTTTCCAGGCCCAATCAAGTCAGCCGACTCATTCCGGGACGAGTCCGCGGCGCTGTCTCCTGGAGACTCTGGGTCGTCGTAACTCCTTGCGCGGGACCACCGGTCTTGTCGTTGGGAGGGAGGTGGCTCGATAGGCGCCCCCGCAGGCGTCGTGTTCCCTGGTGGTGCCCCAAGCCGGAAAATATGAATTGTGTCCGAGGTGGAGGAAACACAGAGAAGAGTAGAGCTGAGATTGAAAGACATGCTGTAAATGGTGGAAGGGTAGGTGCCACGTCGGAACTGGTAGAGCTTCTGCCCCTTAGGCACGGAAAAGACGCGAATAATAGTTCCTGTCTCGCTAGCCGTGGCAAGCAAGGTTCCCTCGTTATTGAGGCAGATGGAACACAGCGGCGATCGGTGAGCCTCGATGACATTAACAGCTTTCAACGAAATAGTGTCGAAGACAAGAACCTCGCCTGACGTCGGGGCTACAAATGTTGACTGAGGAGGAGCGTGAGCAGGTCGGCGAGCATCAGGGTCTTCTCGAGGCTTCGGAAGCGGATAGGCTATGAAGCAGTTTTCGGAAGAGGGCGATAGGGCGCATATGGCGGATGGATTAGGCGAGGTAGCAATGGTATGCAACAAGCTCATGTTGCTAATGTCATACAGATAGATTTCCTCCTCAAGCACGACGGCTAGACGTTTTCGGTTCAGTCGGACGGCCAGCACGGCGGAAGGAAAGGTAAGCTCGCATATTACAGAGGCTCTCTGGGAAGCTGGTGAGTTGTGCGATCCATATTCGTGGCGAGGAGGCACAATTACCTTTGTGTTCTGGATGATGAGATGGCGGGGAGAAAGTATAAGCGCGACGAGGGAGGTAGAAAAGAGCATCTCGATAATGGCGATATTTCCGTCATCACTGCTAAAGATTCGCGAAAACGGATCTGTATGATAGATACGAAAGCCTTTGGAGGTGCCTAGAGGCGAGAGAGACAGCGAGTTAGTTGGGACATGGACCGCAGACAGGCGAGGGACACGCCGGACTCACCAACAGCAAGACAGCTATGGTCCTGGTTGAATGTGATAAAATTGAGTGCCGGGCTCGCCATGATGATATTATGAGGCCAGTAAGATTGGCTCCGAGCAGATATTAAGCGTGATGAGTAGAGTGTGATGTCGATCGGTCGAGGACTAAGTTGATAGCCTTGGTCGGTTCGTGGTCGAATCGAGTTCACGAGATGCGAAACAACAGTCGACGCGCCAGAGGAAGCCGGTGAGCAAGACGATGCCTTGCAGGGAACGTCAAGGCAGAGCGCTGACCATGGCCTTGTAGGCGGGCTCGGGGTTGGTGCGGCCAAGTGCCGTTGGTTTAACTAACTTAGGCTGCTGTTGAGAGAGAGGCTGGGAGAGGCAGGCAATGATGGAATTGCGCCGCGATGGGGTTCGGCGACGGCTGGCGTCGGTGAGCTGACGGTCCGAGCGTGGCGGACTCGACGAGTATGCAGAGGTTGGTGGAAAGCAAGAAGAAAGAGCTGAGTGATATACAGATAGAAAAGCGAGGAGATGGAGATATCAGCTGGCAAAGACAATGGTGATGAGCAGAAGGCGGAGAGTCGGAGCTCGGAAGAAAGCTAAGGTAAGGTAGTGGGGTGGAGGTTGAGGAGGGGGAAGGCACGCTACCAACCTTGAAGCTGCCTGCCTGCTTTGCCCTGTCTACAAACAGAAGCTGTAAAGGAATATGGAAGGCTGAGGGCCGAAAACAAACATCTAGCCAGTCACCTTCACTGTTTAACTAGCATTAAGACTACTTTCTTTACACGTGAACGTCGCTAAAGTCGTGCAATGGGTTCCTGGACATGACGTCCGTTTCTGAAGACGCTCCAGAGCAATGGAACGCTGCGAACGGCGCGCTAAAAAGCCCCATCCGCCAGAAGGAAGGTACCTCGTCGGTGTACCTAACGCCCTATGCCGATACACAATTCACTAACATTTCCAAGTCTTCACAACCTCACAGGTTTTGCTCAAGACAGCAACCTAAACCAGAGTCTTCATCATTCCTCGGAAACCCCTTTCATATTCGACAAACATGGCAAAGGAAAAGCCGGCGCCCTCAAAGCCGCCCAAGGCTCAGGCACTCGACGATCTGATCATGGGGGTAGGTCATTTTCACTTCATCGAGTGCTCATGTGACTCTTGATAACATATGCACGAAACTCACAATTTGCAGACCAACAGTAGTAGCATAGTTTCCAAGCGGAGCGTCGAGCGACTCTACTACCCTAACGAGCTGCACTTCTTCCGATACTTTGTCGGCAAGTTCCAGCGCAGGGCTCCCCTCATCAACCGGGGGTATTGGCTGAGATTAAGAGCTATTGATGTGATTGTCCGTCAGTTCATCACGACACAACAGCAAGGTCGCAAGAAAGTTGTCATCAACCTAGGGTGCGGAAGGTGAGTAGTTGGCTCCGGCTCACCATGACGACTCAGACACTCATTGCTTCCCTAAAGTGATGTTCTTCCCTGGCAGTGTTACCATCGTTATGGAAGCTCTTGCGAGGACACTATATTCCTGGATGTCGATTACCCGGATCTGATGCGAAAGAAGCGAGCTATTGTTCTTGGGACACCGCAACTCAAGGAACTTCTAGGGCCGGAACCCTTCATCAGCGACAATGACACCGATCATTTGCTTCTCCGCAGTGACAAATACTGCCAAATTGGATGCGATCTCCGAGAGCTTGACACTCTCCGCAAATGTCTCGAGTCGTTTCTTCCACTGTCGGACTGTTCAGTGCTATTTGTTGCCGAGGTTTCGGTGACTTACATGGACACAGCATCAGCCGACGCCCTTATTCAATGGGCCAGCTCCATTGGCCAAGGTTGTTTTATGCTCTCCAAAGTCCCTCTTGTACTCGGTTCTGACCATTTTTAGCCGAATTCTGTTTGTTAGAACAGATCCTTCCTCATGGCCCTGAGCATCCCTTTGCCAGGACCATGTTGAAACATTTCAACAAGCTCAACACCTCACTCAAATCAGTTCACCAATATCAAACCCTCCAAAGTCAACGAAGTCGGTTCGAAGAGCGGGGTTGGCGTCATGTCGACCTTTGGGATCTTTGGGAAGCCTGGAACAGCCCAGTATTCCTCAGTTCATCTGAAAGGGCCGCACTGGACGACGTTGAGCCGTTTGATGAATGGGAAGAATTTGTCCTTTTCGCGCGGCACTACTTTGTTATGCATGCTACAGCTTACCCTAAGAACGACCAAGCTGCAGGCCAACGCGGAGACTTGTCAGCCCTTGAGCAGTCGGTCCAAGCGGAGATAAAGGCCTTGGGTTATCTTGGGGCCCCCAAACGTCGATTTGGCGCGTCGATGTCCGTTGCGAACCCGGAAGGAGACCAGTACTTTGTCCACACTTTGGGGATGGGAATCAACGCAAGACTCGACTCATGTGACGTCTACTCTGCCCAAGGAGCTAATCTTCCTTTTGAAATGGCCCCTGTCGGACCTTCCGCGAGATTGTGCCATACCCTCACTGACCTCGGGTCCCCAGGTGTTCTCCTTATTGGAGGTCGCGGCTCGCCAACAAAAGCCTTTAGTGATTGCTGGCTCTTTAAGAAGGAGTCAAACTGTTGGGAGAAAACATTCGACCTTCCTGTACCCCTGTTCAGACACGCTGCTCTCTCCCTGCCGCACTCGTCTCTTGCTCTAGTCCTGGGTGGCAAGACGGGGCCTTCCGAAATATCCCCTGATTATTATGTCTTCCATCCCATCCGAGGATGGCTCAAGTGTGCGGTTTCTGGCGTCATCCCTCATTCTACATTCGGAGCCTTTTCAGTTGCATCATCGGATGCTTCCGAGAAACAGGGGACGTTCCAAGGTCTGTTGTCTGGTGGCATAGCAGGGGATGGCAAGATCAGCAACAACGCTTATATCTGGACTGTTGACATTACTGGTTCCAAGGTACGTCAATCCAATACCATCCTGCGAAATATGTGATTGTAACGTTAGGGCATTCAAGCTTACTGACTGCTTAACCCAGGCTACCATTCACTTTGAGAGTGTCCAAAACTATGACACTCACTCTTGGGCACTTGCAGTATTTGGTGCCCAGTCGACAAATATCGGCCCCTTAGCTATCGTATGCGGCGGCGTGGGACAAGACCCATCCTCACAGGGCCAGTCTATGACTTGTATTTCTCTGTCGAAAGGTTGCCTAGACACTTTCAAAGTGACAACAAGCGACGAAAGCGAGCAGAAGCCTTTCATGGTTGGGTCTGCGGTCGTTTCTTCAGGGTCTCAGATGGTCATATATGGCGGTGGAGCGACGTGCTTCTCCATGGGCACATTCTGGGACACTGGTATATATACCGTCGATTTCGCGGGTGTAGTATCTCAGACTCTGATTTCACGGTCGACAACGTGCAAGCCAGTCAACATTGGCTATCTGGACTCGCCCAAGCTCACCCCCCCTAGTACTGACGGTGTAGCACGTCTTGCTTCAAAGGCCGAGGCCACGATCATTGCTATCCCACGGGTCAAGCTTCGTTCAGGAAGCGATTTCAATGAAGTGATACAAGCCAGAAAGCCTGTCATTATTGAGGGACTGTATCTGGGTGGGTGCGTTGAGAAGTGGTCACCAGAGTACATGGTTCAGCAGCTGGGCGAAACAAAAGAGGTAACTCAGACTCACTGAATGACCTCATTCACTATATGCAAGACGGCCATACTAAGGGTGCTATTAGGTCGTCGTTCATGAATGCCATGCAAACACGGGCAAGTTGGATTTTAATTCCAAGAACTTTCGCTATGTTACCGAGACATTCAAGAGGTTTATGGACAAGGCAGCAGGAGGAGAGGCGTTATACCTGCGAGCACTCTCAGACGACAAACCCTCGGAGACCCCGGCCAATCTTGCAGAGGACTTTCCCTCACTTGCCCAAGACTTTCGGCTCCCCACACAGTTGAGCTACGTCAATGAACAGCTGTTTAGCTCTGTACTGAGGATATCGGGTCGAGCCAATATGTGGCTACACTACGACGCGAGTTGCCCCTGAATAAGTCCAGATTTAACTACAGCTAACTTGGAAGATAGGTGATGGCCAACGTATATGCACAGATCCGTGGATCGAAGCGCATGATCCTGTTCCCGCCTACAGATGTAAATCACCTAGCATTCGCGCCTGGTGCATCAAGTTCGAGTCTGGATGTCTTTTCAGCTCTCGAAAAGCATCAACTAGGGTCGACTCACCCCCACGAGGCATTGCTGAGCCCAGGCGATGTCTTGTTTCTCCCAGCAATGTGGTTTCACACGGCAACCCCTACAGCTGACCTGAGCATCGCGGTCAACGTCTTCTTCCGTGACCTAGAAAGTGGATATTCGACGGGTCGAGATGTCTATGGAAACAGGGATCTAGCGGCATACGAGAAAGGCAGGCAAGATGTTGCACGCATAGGCAAAAGCTTTGATCGCCTTCCTCCCGAGATCCGTCGGTTCTATCTTGCTCGGCTTGCGGAGGAGTTGTTGCACGAGTAGAGATGACGGGGAAGGGTGACGGGCCCGAGCGTTTGGTATTTGAGATAGGGTGTCGTCCAAGCGTTCTTCGAGGGGGGGCACCATTTTTGCTGAATCGGCGCCATCTGCGTTCGGTGGGGAGTGCCGGGGCTAAATTTGCTTAACTCAAAGGCTCCCGAAAGCTTGCGGGTGAATTATCCCGCACGCGTGTTCCTGAAAATCCGGTGAGATGGCATGAACGAGCAAAGGCGTTCGCTAGGGCTGTAGTCAGAGCGCGACTAAGGGCTGCGAATGGCCTCCCTCAAGCAGAATGGTGATAGTGAGAAGTGAGAGAGTTTGCTGCCCCTTGCAGAAGCCTCGGTTAGTAGTGACTCTTACTTGGGTAGGGCATGGCATCCATCTCTGGCACGACGGTACTATAGTTAGCTATTATAAGTCTTTATATACCCCGCACCCCCGCATATTAATTAATACCTTATATTATAATAACCCTCTTATTTTATAATACGATAATTTAACTATAAGATAGGTTAGAAATATATTTTTATAATTAAAATAACTAGAAATCGCTAATATAATTATAAATTTACTTTTATAGCTAAAGCTACTATTTTAAATAAGCTAGAGAAAGAAAAGTCTCTATATAAGGTAGCTAATAAG
>JAJODA010000890.1:0-10649 GCA_021730345.1 Fusarium cicatricum | reverse complement strand
TAGGTGGGGGATGACCCTAGTGTGTTTCGAAGGTCATGTGGGACGTTCTCGCTCAAAGAGTTACTACAGCGGCACGTATCGTGGGAGAATAGCCAATTACACGTCCGCAAACTATTTTATTGTAGGAGAGATGGCAAGTAGTGACTATTCTAAGAACACCAGTTCATCCCTTTATGGATTCAGTGGTTTTCTTTTAGGCTGTAGCTGCCTTAGTAGACAGCCTATTTTGCCTTGGTATTGGATTGCATGTTAGAGGACAGCAGACAGCCCGAACATTAGATCTGCTAGGCAGAATCGAGCAAGACTCTCTCATTTCCATAACACAGCACACACAGCATGTCAATAATAAACCAGGGTCTCAGTGATGTCGTCTGCTCAAACTGGCCCAAGAAGCCAAGTTTCTAGGTTCTGGGACTGCTGTGCTGCAGCGGGATCTCCACTGTTTCCCGTTAGCCGTCCATCTCGCTCCAGCCCAGCTTAGTAAATGTTCAAGATCTGTTTTCAGACACTCACGATCTTCTTATCCTCCTCATATGATCCATCTAGTTTCTTCTCGACGCCTACATCATGAACTTCTTCATAATGATATACCATTCGTCTGGTGGTTCCGGTTCCCAACGCCATTGATTACAGGGTTCTGGTCCATCCGGTAGGAGAGGTCCTAATCCCTGCCAGAGTTGCAGATTTCAATTTCGGCTGCTGGTGCGCGCGCAAGGCTGAACTTCCCCTCTCCATCACAAAAGGCCAGGCCTCGCTGCCGGATCTCCTCGAGAACTCGCTCCTTGCGCTCTATGTTTGGGAAAAGGCGACGCGACGATGCGGCAGGCGACGAAGAGCGGCTTAGCCGTTACGAGCTCGACTGGCCAACTGCGCAACGCTGGAATCCTCACTACAATGTCCCACGCAACTCGCTGGAGCAAGACCGTGTCGGGACTCTAGACTCATTCGATTCGGGACTGGCGAGAGACTTTGCAGATGGTGGTAATGTCAACCTACGAAGAGCGACGCGCTCTATGTCCTACGGCAGGAATAAACGGGACATGGACACGCGAGTGCTGGGCATCCATATAGCTGGCATCCCCGAAGAGATTGAAGAAGAAGAGTTCTCGAACCTGAAGCTTTGGATCGAGACTATATCGGAACTTTACATGAACGAGCTCGACAATCGTGCACGATGGGATCCTCGATGGCTCAACGTCACGCGCCGAGAGCGATTCGAAGGGATAGAGTCTGCCGCTGTTTCTATCGTCGACTTTCTGGCCGATGATAGGGTTGAACGAAGTGAACCTTTCGCTACCATGAGGGATTTGGCCGGTGCCCTTGATGCGCGACCTGCGAACTCCCAGGTTCGGGTCATCATGGTAAGCGATCTCAGTCGCTTCATTATGGGTGCTTTAGGCCAATTATACACGGTTGATCCCGAATTCTGGTATGAACACCTCGTTGCTTCAGGCTACAGCGCCAGCGACAGCGGACTCAAGCTCAAGAATGCTGCATGGATGAATTGGGCTGAGCGGGAGCTTCAGTTCCGCCATCGCGCTTTGCCTGGTATCGGTCAGCGCACAGAATGGAACTCGCCACGGCGGACCAAGTCTCGAAAATGGGCTCATATTCGCTGGGGTCGTCTAGGCCATCTTCATTACTTGGGTCGGAAAGGCTTCCATGAAGCCGAGATCCAGCAGCGAATCGCGGATGGACGCTGGACGATGGAGCGGGACATTGTACTCAACAAGTACGGCTTGCCCTTGGTCGGAAAGAGAAAGAAACTTGCGGAGAGGAAGATGAAGGAGAGGAAGATGAAGGAGAGGAAAAAGAAAGATAAGACAGAAAACAAGTGGGCGCCGCAGCCTCCAAATGAGCCCGAGATTGAAGGCACATCCACGAGAAGCAAGACGACGAACGTGTACCGACCCTACAGTACTTTCCACCCTGTACTTCCTTACAGCCCGTCATACTGGAAGAATAGAGATCTCAGAGTCTTGGCTCCTGAGGGGATAGGATACTGGTCAAGCGTGGACGAAGAAGGGAGGAAGACGAGTACGTTTTCTCGGAGCACATATTGAGACTCGGAAGCTGACGTGAGCGCAGTCATTCTACTCTTTGACCCCCAACGACAAATGAAGCACAACAAGACGAAAGAGATCACGCCATCGCTTACGTTCATGCCTCGAGCCATGGAATTTGAGTCGTACACGGACGAGGAGCTTTGGCGAACTGCAGATGCCGGCGAAACATATCTCGATCCACCTCCCCCTCCCTTGTCCAAAGACCAGCTCAAGATAGAGAAGAAGGCTGCTAGAAAGCAACGACTCAAGGAGAAAAAGAGCAAGCTGCAGGAAAAGCTAAACGACGAAGCTGAGGGACCCAATGGCAGAGACGACCAGGGCTATGAGACGGAGTCGTCTTACAGCAGCGACACAGAGTACGACGAAGAGTATGAAACGGCGTTGCGGGATGACTACAAGTCTCCCCAACCATATGTACGCGATCGCGACTTTGCGAGAAAATACTCTTTGTCTACAGCGGATCTCGTCTACCGCTACATCAGCACGATACCGACCAGCGAGCTCCGTCAGGATGATTCACTCATTCCGTCCGTCCTCACGCGCCTTACTTTCGATGATATGTGGCAGCTCCTTTCTGAGCTACGCATGATGCTTGATCAGATCGACGCTGACCTGGGTGCCGACCTACACACTCAACTCCTCGAGTCTACCGGACTCAGGACGCGGCAAAACGTGGGCTGGATCCGATCAACGCTGCAGGAGTTGACTGAATGGACAGGCCACATGAGCAAGGCTACCAAGACCATTTCCACACCGACCGATTTGATAGATGAGCTTGCTGAACTCACAGGCGATCTGAAATCCCTCCAGGCGCGCTCAGATCAGACTCTGGACCTTCTTGTGGCGGCGACTGGCCTTGCTCAGTCGACTCTGGTTATCGACCAAACATCCGGCATCAACAAGCTGACCGAACTCGCCTTCTTCTTCATCCCGCTCTCCTTCGTCACCTCGATCTTCTCCATGCAAGTCGCAGAGCTCACCGAGACACCGCCAAAGATATGGACCTGGGGCTTGTCGCTCAGCCTAGTCTTTGGGGTGACCTACGTGATACGCAGCATCATGCGATCCCCAACAGTCCGCGTTATCGCCATGCGCGCCCGTGTCACGATGCTGAATCGCTTCACATCTTCCCACTCGGCGTCGCGCCGTCTCAACACTGTCGGCAACGTCGCCATCGTCAAATTCTTGACCATATTCACCCTGCTCATGTTCGTGGCCCTAGCAATAATAGCAGTCTGGTTGCTGTTCCTCTTCCTGCTGCACCTTGGCATCTGGCTCGCTGCAGTGGGGACGGCGCTGTACTTTATCATCACGCGGTGGCCCGAGGCAGCTGTGCTGGTGCCGTGTTTTGTGGCCATTGCCGTGGCCGCAGGAGGCTTTTCGACGGCCTGGTATTGGCGCGACGAGGTCGTTGAATGGAGCTCCAAGCTGGCCATAGGATGCGTCGAGTCGATCACGGCATTTTTACCGGATAGGTGGTACTTGGATACCGCTGACGACGAGGACTTGGCCAAGGAGGGTGTTAGGACATCTAACACATCAGCCTTTCTGCAAGCTGCCACGTAGTAACCATGTAGACACTCAACAGTTTGACGGCCTAGAAATTGTCCATGTGAGATCCCAATTGGGCAAGCCTTGGTCAGAGTACTAGTTGTTTGTGAGGTGACGGCGAATTCCCGTCGCCAAAACAGCCCATGCCACCGTTAACGCAGTCTTGATTACCAGAACTTGCCATAATCCATGTAAAATCAGCAACAGGATCGCCCCTATTTCTTGCGCTCGGCCACTCATTAGTTTTAGTGACGCACTTTGATGCTATTATCGAGTTGGCGTCATCCCTCGGGCCGGTCTCACCTCTCGGGCGTTCTCAACTTGTCCCCTTAGTTTTTACATCTCCTTCAAGCACTCGCCTCTCAGCATGTCCAGGGAGTAGAATTGCAGCCAGAGGACGACAGAGGAGCAGACAGCAAAAGGGCTATCAAGGATGCAGGACGAGCTACGTTTGCATTTTGGCCCGCACCATGGCGCAGAGTTAAACACCATTCGGTTGATAATCGTCAAGTAAAATTACCAGCCCGGCCGCGTGTCTGGTGGTTAGATCAGGCTTGAAAATCGTAAACAGGCCGCGCAACAAGTCTAACCTCGATCCTCGGCCACGTAAGCGGCAGTCTAGGCAGTTCTAGCCCGAGACAAGAGTATGCAGGACTCGATTTCCGTATCCTTTCTGGCCTGATTTCTAAGAGTCAAGACGAAAATTACAAGGGATACGTCAAATACATCCGTACCTCGGGACTTTATGACATAACAATCAACCAGATCGGTGCTTTGTTTCCCCGGGTTTCATGGTCAGCAGACAAAAGGGGTAATCGCCGACGTGTCGACCGCTTGCACTGGACGAGAGCAGCCAATTGTGTGACATGAATGAGGGGAATGAAGACGTTTGACCGGCAAGAAGCAACCGGAAGGATTCGCTTGGCTGCCTTAGTCTTGCGCCGCATTTTGTCCTTTTCATGATGGCTCACTTGCTGCGTACTAAGGTTACGTACGCCTCTGCTAGATTCGTCGTCATTTCTGGCCAGGCTAGCTACCATTGGAGACGAGGCATATCTCAGACGGCAGTGCAGTACCTACATTGCCGTTTGCTGCTTGTATTATTATTATTACGGAGCGAATGCGGTCTGCCGTGAGCCGACTGTGGCTGGCTTCATCATCTTTCGCTTGCAGCTTTACAAGCCTGAAACTCCATCCAGGGGCTGATTGGATGCGAATCCGATGCGGTCCGAGCTGTAAACAGAGTTTGACAAAAGGGTTCTGCTTGCTGGGATCACGATCCTTTTTGAGCATTGCTTATAGCCTTATCGCAGCAGTAAACCTAAGGAATGTTTCATCATTTGGGGGCCGGGGATAAGGCACTATTGTACCGTAGTTTGTGTCGATCGGGGGCCAGTGCTTGGCCGGGCTATTCCTGGGAGGGCTGACTGCAGCTCTAGTTGGGGTGCTTACAGCGCGCACAGCCAACGTCACAGCCCTAGCGGGCTAAAGCCCAATCACGGCTGCAGCCAAGAGATGATATTGTCCAACACTAAAGGATCCGAGGCGCAAGGGCGATCAACAACAGACAGAAATACCAATACACAATTCAACTTACCAGGCTGTAGGTAGGTGCCTTACAAATATTCAAAATGGCTTATATGGCTGATGGGCGCCACCTCTCACTTTGCATTCCCCTCTTGTTCCTGTTTCTCGTGTTTCGCCAGTCCTCCGTCTCGACCTCCTGCAATGCGATATCCTCCTCATACAAAACCACCTCAAATCCTCTGAGAGATGCCTTCACGTAATGCCCTTCCTAGGGCCACAAGGTCTCCTCGTCCTATGTACCGCCTAACCTTTTCAAAATCGCGATGGGCAAAGAGAGGCTTTCTTCTGTTATCCGTCCTTTTCAGCCTCACATTAACTATATCTTACCTAGTATGTCGTGGATGCCACCCTCTCTGGCCTCCCTTTTATTGACCACGTGCCTTTAGATGTTTAATGAACGTGTCTGGTCCTACGAATCAATACACCTCGACTCCTCCCTAAATCCCCAAAACATCTCACCCGGAGAACGTAAATTTGTTATTGTCCTCCCTGTCGACGACTCGAGCCCCGATCTCTGCAAGGTCATTAGCAGTGCCGTCGCCTTGGGCTACCCAGCGCCAGTCATTGTCAATTGGAAACACGACTTTCACACCGATGCTGTGGGTATTGGGCCCTCGCAGTTGGGCAAGATCACCGGTACACTCAGATATCTCGAGTGGGCGACCAGCAAAGATGCCTCGGACCAGGAGAAGCTAGGGGAGGACGACTTGGTGATGATGCTCGACGCCCACGACATCTGGCTACAACTACCCCCGAGCGTTCTCCTACAGCGGTACTACAGCAGCAACGAGCGAGCGAACAAGCGACTCGCTAATGAGTATGGCTTCTTCAACAAGGACCTGATGGAGCAGACCCTCATCGTCGCCGCGCAAAAAGGCTGCATCGCCCCCCGCGACAAGATCTCCAACCTCTACTGCAACGACTTACCCGACAGCACTCTCCCGCCCAACGTCTTTGGCTACTTGACCGACTACAAGATCGGAAAGTTCAGATTCATGCGGCCCAAGTTCGTCAACAGCGGCAGCTTCATGGGTCCGGCGGGCGATATGCGGCGCTACTTCCAGCGGGTCAAGGACAAGATGGACCAGGATCTCCTCGAGATCTCGTCAAGCGACGATCTTGGCGGCGACCAGGGCATCTTTGCCGAGGTGTTTGGCGAGCAGGAACGCTGGCGGCAGCAAGTCCAGGAACACGACTTTACCGCCGACAACCCGGGCAAGAAGGCCTCGATATCAGCGCGAGACGAGTTCGAATACCACCTCGGCCTCGACTACACACAGGAGCTCTTCTACCCGACCTGCTACTCGGAGAACGGCGGCTACTTTGTCCCCCTAGGCGACCCCGAGGCTTTGGCCAAGATCTCCAAAGAACAAGGGGTCTCGCCGCCGCGCATCCAAGGAGTCCCCGCCGATGTCGACGCAGCAGCCGGCCCTCTCGCCAAGCTGGTCGACGTCCCCGACGCAGGTCGCAGCTGGGGCGACGTGCCCCTCTACGTCGACTTCTGGACAACGTCAACGCCCGTGGCGATACACCACAACGCGTGGAAGGACGGCCTCAAGAGCCGACGGAAGACGTGGTGGGACAAGACGTGGTACTTCCCCCACCTACGACAACTCCTCGAGGCGCAGACGCACGCCAACGAGACAGCGCCGTTGGCGACGCTCGAGGCCGACCAGGGCAAGCTGCAGGTGTGGCCGTACGGCGACAGAGTCGAGGGCAGGGCGTCGCTCCTGTTTGGGAAGAACAAGGAGACCAAGGCATGGGGTCTCCGGGCGACGGATTGGGATTCCGTCTGTAAGTCTAGTAATGAAGCCGACGAGGCAGCGTCGCACTGGTACGACGAGGTCTTTCGGGACGGGAAAGGTCCATTGTAGATTAGACTGGGTCTGTTTGGGAGTTATTCATAGCGTGTACAGTGTATTGATTCATGGTAGGTATTCTTCTTGAGCCATCTGCATCTCTAGTGATGTTGCTGTGCTTTACGGTTTAGTGAACT
Organism: Fusarium cicatricum; assembly: GCA_021730345.1. Classification (NCBI taxonomy): domain Eukaryota; kingdom Fungi; phylum Ascomycota; class Sordariomycetes; order Hypocreales; family Nectriaceae; genus Fusarium; species Fusarium cicatricum. Next base: position 3,449 of record JAJODA010000890.1, on the reverse strand, counting down.
GGCTTGCCACTGCAACGTCGAGTGCTTGGCAATCTGACATGATGAATATTTAGTTTACGTAGACGACCAAGGAGCCGTACTCTCAGCACTGCCGCTTAAGTTCGACCGTCGCGAGATGACCACGCATTTGTAGCTTGAGGCGCTGGCATCCAATTCAATGGTAACTTGATCAACATACTGGGTTAATCAAGCCATAAGGACGCTTGTAGCTCAACACGTACACGAACTTAATGAGATGATACAAATATCGTAGTACTAAACTCCATCGCTTCCAGGTTGCCTGGATGAAAACACCTTAGTCAGGGCTCAACTGAACTGTTCCTGGAGTCTAGAACCCGATGATGCGGAACGGGCCTCATTCCGGTGCAGACTTTGGCGTCTTCACTGACGCTGTTGGGCAGAAGTTTCCCGACTAGCTTTCCAGAAACTTTGAGGCCATGATCTTCTTGAATCGAGCGTTTGGTGAGGCTGTGATATGGACGGTTTATAGCCTGCGACTGCAGATCAGATGGTGGTTGTCTGCAAAGAGTCCGACTCTCTGTGCTCAACGATAAAACCTCTGGTAAAACTTGAAAGAACATCCAAGGGACCGTTATGTAGTTAGTAGCACGGCATCTTTCAGGAGTTTGTGGATGAAATCATGGATGAGAGCCAACTTGAACTCGCTGTCTAAAGGAGCTGCCAGAACCGGGATTACGTGCCACTTATAATACCAAGCCAAACAACACATGTATAAGAACGATCACGGCTGTGGTATTGCCCATATGATTTCAGTCTTGACCAGCCTGGATGAGATCCGATGGCAATGCTCAAACTATCAGACAACGGTTATATTCACAGTTAACCGGGTACCATGTGTACAACTTTCGTATATTCCGACAGCGTTTTTCAAATACCCACTGTTCTTTAAGAAGTTAGGATATCTCGAAGGAACCGTTTATTCAACCGAGATACATGGACCCCTACCTCTTGGGCTGATCTTCGGATTATTGCGTCTTGAATCTCGAATGGCCCCTGGATTTCATGACGCTGATTGTCTACGCGGGCCAGATATCGTGGTCAGTGAGGGAAGGGTCTCGGTAGGAAGGATTTGAGGTCCAAATCCAAGTTGAAGTCATATCGCGATCCATCACACATCCACTCAGGAGCCACAGGTCTTGTAGATTGATTTTGTTGATCTCATTTAAACTAATTACTTGATTCTACCTACTTGGATCAATAGGCCAAGTATATTTACACATCATGCCAGAACTAGATTGCAGATAGCTAACGTTTGGTATACTATACAGCACAGCCCTTGCACTCGTCGGGCGTCGCGACTGACTGGAAGCCAGTTTTTAATTTGTATTCCGACAACCAGTCTAAATGGGAAACCCAAAAGACCCGGAACAAAAAGGGAGAGGGAGAACCCAAAAGACCCGGAACAAAAAGGGAGAGGGAGAACCCAAAAGACCCGGAACAAAAAGGGAGAGGGAGAACCCAAAAGAATTCACGGGCTTGATCGCATACTGGCTCGACAGCACTGTTTGCGCAACCGGCTTTGTCGCCGCTGTGAGGCAGTTCTGGGGTCGAAGACGCAAGGGCTCTGATCAGTCAGTGTCTAATAATCCAGTATATCTAGACTAATCTTGAATTATAAGCTGGATGTGTTCCAAGTAGGTACTAAAGTGCGGTAAAGTCCCTATAAGATTATCTTAAAACATAGGTATTCACACAACGAGCAACGGGGACTATAGCACTGGCAATGTTCAACATATCTATCCGCCACCTATAGTCAGACTACTCTTGGACCACTTCCAGTTGAACTATCTTGGCCAAAGTTCATTCAGCATTATCGCACCGTGCTGGGACTCGAAGTTATTATTACACGTAAACCCACAAAGGGAGTCAAGTAGATGGAATTTCCTGGGCGCTGTGAGTTCCTCCACGATGTCCGCTGAGCTTCCCCAATAGACAGAAGAAAAACAATACTTGGAGGCAATATTTTGCATCTGCGTTTTCCATGCAGCTTAAAGTTCAGACCGTCTTGTCCATCCACGACGGCAGAGTCATCAACCCCCTCATCTCCTCAACAGTCTCCTCCCACAACAGCCCTCTCACCCTCCTCCCCTCGCCCGACTCGACGAACTCTCCCAACTCTCCAATCTGCATATCTTCCAACAATCTCCCATGCGTTCCCTCGCCTGCGACAAGCGCCGCATTCAGCCCGATCCACGCCGCCTTCTCGGGCGACCGCGCACGGATAGCCTTGACCACGCCGACGGGCACGCGCAGGTACATCGGCAGCACATCCGACATGCTCGTGGCGACCATGGCAGGGCAGAAGCTGTTGACGATGACCTTTTCGGCCTTGTAACGCTCTGCTAGCTCCAGCTGGAAGAGCACGCCCAGGAGTTTGCTGTCCCCGTAACGGGCGTACGCAGGGATGTTCTCAGCCGTGTCAAAGTGCTCGAGGACGCCCTCTCCTTGTCTGAGAGGGACCTTTGCAGCGAGACTCGTTCTCTTGTGTCCCCGACTTCCAGTCCATGTTATGCGTGTAGGCGCCCCCTGCACTTGCGCCGTGGCTTCGAGCGTCGGGAGCAGGAGGAGGGTGAGGAGGACATTGGAGAGGTAGTTGACCTGTATGTTCCTCTCATGGCCGGTCGGTGCAAACTCTCGAGAGATGGTGCCGATACCAGCATTTAGCATTAATAGATGAAGCTTGTCATGCTTGCTCTTGAATGTCTGGACAAAGGCTTGGGTGCTAGCGTAGTCCTCCGTGTCGAGCTTCATCACTTGGACGACCACATCCGGATTGGCAGTCTTGATAGCTGGATCAGATAGGAAGTCCGACCTCACCTGCTCGCCCTTTTCGATGTTTCTCACAGCCAGTATGAGAGTCGAGAGTTTGAGGTTTATCAGCTGACGGGAGACTTCGAGACCGATGCCCGATGTTGCGCCCGTGACGATGGCTGTTTTGCCGCTGAGGTCGATGCCTGGCGGCAGAGGTTCGACCTTGGGTAGGAATAGAGGCATGGTTATCTTGAATCCGATGGAGTTTTAGTTGGTTAATTGATAGACAGTAATGGCCGTGTAAAGTTTGATATGGTTGTTTCCGTCGCACAAGGCCTTGTCACAACTCACATTAAATACATCAGACTTCTCTTATATAGTGGTCCATCACAAACCGATCTCCAAGTTCCTCCGCGAATACCGACGTCTCTTTACCGTAATCTCGAGGTTCGGGAAGCCATATTTGACCGTTTCAAATTAGACATTGCCGAATCCCGTCTCCGCCAGTAGAACTTCTAAATCCGCAGCTCCTCCGCAGCCCGCAAGTCTAGAAGCTGCGACATCGCAATCAGCCCAACTCCGATCTTCGCACTAAGAAACTGCCCTAGCGTGTTGAAAGTCGCCGTAGACGAGCCGAAGACCGATTGGCGTCGTACTATCTCCTTAAGGCCCATAAG
>JAJODA010000889.1:0-34618 GCA_021730345.1 Fusarium cicatricum | reverse complement strand
GGGTAAGTAGGGCGGGGATATGAACCTCGGAATCGTCTGTAGAAATGGCTTGTCAGCTGTTGAAAGCGCATTGGGGATCTGCGATTCACTTACTTCGTCAAGGCTTCACTCTTCCTTTTCAACAAACTGTGGCCTGTCTCAGCACCCTTGAGCTTCGCCTTCATGATGCCCAGCGACTGCCGGGTCGGGAAAACGGCCTCGCGATCCTTGGGTTAAATCATCAGTATTTCCATCTCCATTAAGATGCTCGGATGTAAGAAACTCACTGCAGCTCCCGACATCTTGGAAGTCGAGTAGTGGAGTGGTCTGAGCGGATTTCGTCCAGAATGTTAGGATGGTAAGAGGTTCGAGCAGCTTCACGTTGCGTCAGGATGGCCGTCGTCACACGGCCAAGGCACTAAACTGGTAAGCCGTTAGCTTGCCTGGCTACCCTACCATGCAGAGTTGCCGGGCAGCTAGCATGCATATAAGCAGCTGACGGATATCGCTATAACCGAGTGGCTCTCCGCTCTGTGGAACCTTCTGCAGCAAAGCTGGGACCCGTCATTGTCCGTTGCTTGCCAGCGCGAGCCTCAGGAAAAATACAACGCCTGACGCGCCGAAGCCTAGCGAGCGTCTGTCGGCTACACCCTCAAGTTTCGTGAGTAACGAGACACTTTAGAAGTGCCACGCCGACGCGCACGACAACAACACGGACCGCCCGGCCACGAGGCGCACTTCAAGTAAGGCAAAGGTCGCTCGCTCGCTCGCTCGCTCCACATTGCGGCAAACGGTCTTTCACCTTACGGCTGACCTCGACGATGTACCGCTCACTCTGATCTGTCACGCCCGCTCTCCTCACGAAAATCTGTGCCGACGCCGAAGTCGCTTGAGCAGCCATTGCCAACGTCATGGCTCCCATTATTCCAACCCAGAACGGTGCGCGCAGGCAGCCGCAACTTCACCTCGTGGTACGTCCATCCTCGGCACGAGCCACGAAAGCAGTCGTAACTAATTCTCGTTGCTTCCAGTCAAACGAAGACTCTGTCTATGAGCAAGATATCCTCCGCAATCCCGGCAGTGTCAAGCCTTGGCTGGCATATATCGAATTCAAGACCCGGCATGGCACCGTGGTCGAGCAAGCATTCGTGATGGAGCGGGCATGCGCCCAGCTGCCTCGGTCGTACAAGTTATGGAAGTTGGTATGTTGCCATTGATGCCCGAAACTCTCCCTTGTCGTGCTAATCATGCCGTGCAGTATCTTGTATTTCGAGTCAAGCATGTCGCCAAGCTGAACCCAGCGATTTTCGCCGCTGAATATCGCAAAGTTAACGCTCTTTTCGAAAAAGCCTTGATCCTCCTCAACAAAATGCCGCGGATATGGGAAATGTACCTAAAATTCCTGACCCAGCAACCGCATGTGACTTTAACCCGACGAACCTTTGACCGCGCCTTGAGAGCTCTACCGATCACCCAGCACAATCGCATATGGGCTGTATATCGGCCCTTTGCCAATTCAGCCGCAGGTGAGACGGCTGTCAAGATCTGGAGGCGGTATATGCAGGTTCACCCTGAAGATGCCGAGGACTTCATCGAGCTTCTCATCCAGACTGGCCTTTACACTGAGGCTGCGCTGAAGTTCATCGACATTCTAAACAACACCAGGTTTAGCAGCAAACAAGGAAAGGGCCACTATGAGCTCTGGAGCGAGATGGTCGATTTGCTTGTTGAGCATGCAGCTGAGATTGAAACAGGCTACGAAACGGGAATCGACGCCGAGCGTATCATTAGGAGTGGTATCGCCCGATTTGCTGATCAAAGAGGGAAGCTTTGGTCAGGCCTGGCCACATATTGGATTCGACGAGGAAGCTTTGAACGGGCCCGTGATGTGTTTGAGGAGGGCATCACAACAGTCATGACTGTGAGAGACTTCACACTCATATTTGAGGCTTATACCGAGTTCGAAGAGTCCATCATCGGCGCCCTCATGGAGGTTGCGTCTGCGCGAGCCGAAAAGGGTATCGACGATGAGAATGCGGATTTTGAACTGGATATAAGAATGATGCGGTTTGAGCAGCTCATGGATCGACGCCCTTTTTTGCTCAACGACGTCCTCTTGCGGCAAAATCCAAACAACGTACCAGAATGGGAGAAGAGGGTGGCACTCTGGGGCGACAACAAGAACGAAGTGGCACAAACGTATACCGACGCAATCACAGCCATTCAGCCGAAACGTGCCGTGGGCGCGTTTCATCAACTCTGGGCCAACTACGCAAAGTTCTACGAGCATGGTGGTGACCTGAGAAATGCTCGGGTCATCATGGAGAAGGCAGTCAAAGTGCCCTTCAAGTCAGTGGCGGAGCTTGCCGACATGTGGATTGAGTGGGCAGAAATGGAACTGCGGAACGAGAACTTTGACGACGCCGTCCGAATCATGGCAAAAGCCGTCCAAGCACCCAAGCGATCTACCGTGGACTATTTTGACGAGACACTGTCGCCGCAACAAAGAGTCCACAAGAGCTGGAAACTCTGGAGCTTTTACGTCGATCTCGTCGAGAGTGTTTCCACTCTGGACGAAACCAAGAAGGTATACGAACGAATTTTCGAGCTTCGCATCGCAACGCCTCAAACGGTTGTCAATTACGCCAATCTCCTCGAGGAGCACAAGTACTACGAGGAGTCATTCAAGATCTATGAGCGAGGCCTGGACCTTTTCAGTTATCCAGTCGCATTTGAGCTATGGAACCTGTATCTCACCAAGGCTGTCGACCGAAAGATCGGGATCGAGCGTCTGCGTGACCTGTTCGAGCAGGCTGTCGAAGATTGCCCTCCCAAGTTCGCCAAGACGATTTACCTTATGTACGGCAACCTGGAAGAAGAGCGTGGTTTAGCGCGACACGCAATGCGTATTTACGAGCGTGCCACACGTGCAGTTGCTGACGAGGACCGAGCTGACATGTTCAACTTCTACATTACGAAGTCGGCGTCCAATTTCGGGCTCACGTCAACTCGGCCAATCTACGAAAGGGCCATTGCGGCTCTCCCTGATGCTGAGGCTAAGGACATGTGTCTCAAGTTCGCCGACATGGAGAAGAGGCTGGGTGAGATCGACCGAGCCCGTGCCATCTACGGCCACGCATCTCAGTTCTGCGACCCTCGAACCAACCCCGACTTCTGGACCAAGTGGGAACAGTTTGAGGTTCAGCATGGCAACGAGGATACATTCAAGGAGATGCTGCGAATCAAGCGAAGCGTCCAGGCCCAGTACAACACAGACGTCAATTTCATCGCATCACAGGCCTTGGCACGAAGTCAGCGTCGGCCTGGCGGCGCAGATGATGCAGAAGTTGCAGATGCCATGGAGGCACTGGAGAGACAGTCAAGGGCGCCGCAAGGATTTGTGGCAGCGAGCACAGGTCCAACAGGGGTCAAACCGGTGCCGGCTGCCATTACCTCCAACCCCGACGCAATTGAGATCGACGGTCTTGATGAATGACACAGTGGTTTAAGAAAGATTTCTGAATAGGATAGGTTGCAATAGGTTTAATGTACAGGTCGTTTCCCACGTTCAATTGAAGCATCATCTTCCATCCTTAACCACCCTCCTTGTTATTACACATCCGATCGAACCGCCACTGGAGGTCCGGAATTCCTTGAAGACCAATGCCTTATTTACTGCTGCTGCTGCCCCAATTCTTCTCGGTCATCTTGGACCAGTACTTGTCGGCATAATTCCGCTCAATGTGACCATCACGAGATCCGGGTGTCGCATAGATGGACCCCTTGCGTTTTTGGAAGCGGCTGGGAGGAACCTTGGATGCGTCTGCTTGATTGTCAATTTGAATATTCAATGGATAAGTCGTGTTGGAGATGAAACTGACCCCATTCATCACTCATTCGGCGATCTCCAGCATCGCTAGCCCTTCGGTCCTGAGGGGGGGAGCCGACAACGGGAGAGGACTCATTCATAGCGGGTGCTGTTGTGTCCTGCTGAGTATTGATAGGTCGCTCCATGATTGATAGGGGTTTGGAGGTGCTTGGCTTTGGTATTTGTTGATTCGATTATGACAAATGAAGCTATTCTTGCTTGGTTGTAGGTTTGCTTGTCTGAGATGATTAGGATTTCCAACAAGGATTGCTGATGGACGGGCATTTATATGCTTCACAAGAAGAGCCGAATGGAGGGAGGGTTTACCCCGCAAAGCTTGATTGTTTCTGCCCCAGGCCCTAGCTTCATCACCGGTCCCTCAATTGCCAGGTGCAAGGGCGTCGGATCGTTCCTCTGTCCCTCTGAGTGTCAGGAAGCAGGCAGGCGTGGCGCAGAGTCTAGATCATCACGGCCATTGACGTCACGGTGATGGTCACGATACGGCGAGGGGCCTCGGTGAATGGTTGAACTGCAGCTCGAGAGGTGGGCGCTATCTAATCTATGGCACACTGGCATGACGAGATAGTGTAGGATCAGCCGACCTCCAGCGACGGGAAAGCACCGTGATTGGGGGGAGGCGGCAATGGTGACGGCGACGGAGGGAAGATGGTGGTGGCCGTGTAACGCTACACGGCTAAAGAGGCAAGCAAGACTGGCGAGCGACAGTGCCGTGACCACTTATTAAGCTTGCCGGACATCTTAGCTGGGATTCGCTGCCAAGCGGACGGCTGCGGAATGGGACCATCTTGATGCGTGGTGGTGACCCTGTTTGAAAGTCAATTGGACATTGGCGTTTAGACGACGCACCGTTTGCTACCAATATCAACTCAGCTCTCTGGCGAGCTTACGGACAAGCTGACAATGCACCCACAATACCCAGAGGTCGCCCGTTGTGAAGCAACAAAAGCAACAAAGGCAACAAAGTCAGGCACGTTGATGCAGCCACGGTGGCAACGGCTACGTAGTTGTAGCGAACGGGTCAATCCATATGACGGTGGTTGGAGATGAGGCCTCATGTGTAAAGACAACAGGAAACATGCGTCTCTGCCAATGTCATGTAGCTATGCGGCCAGCTCTTCTCCGTGGAAAAGCAGGTTTGTATGGTTACAATCAGTAGAATACGGCAAAGTCTCCTTTTACACTTTTACTTGGCAGATCTGCGAAACTGAAGAGGCATCGTGCTCAGCCCAAAGTCGAGATCCCTTCAGCTAACAGTTAGCTCCGCCCTAGGCCTCGGCTCAGAGTCCGGTTCGCTCATCCTAAGTATCTCAATCAAGATTGGCCGCAGCTCAATAAGAACTTGGATCATATCAAGCACCGAAGCTATGTCTTAAACAAAGGTACCTAAGGTACTCTGGTATAGGGTGGCATAATTGCAAGTCGCGTGCGATACATCTCCAAGAGTTTAGTGGATGACTGGTTAAAGGGAACCATTCATAAGAAGACTTGGAATTAATAGCAAACTGGTATTTAATTCCGCTGCTTTTCCCAGCCAAGGCGATTATCTCCGATCTTAGTCATCCGGTGAATCTGACTCACACTGTGCAAACCGGCCAGCTATGGCCAATCAACGCCAAGAGTTGTCTGGGCTCAAATGCAGACTTAAACACCAAAATGCTCCAGCACAGAAGCGCAGCAAGAAAGAGAGCGTTCCCTAGTTGCCTAGCACAAACACCTCTCTATCGATGCAGTGTCTCACGCTCACGCTGACTTGAATCGTTCCATGCTGGGACGCGTGGGCCTTCCGAGTTTTGTCATGAAGAGGAAGCTAGACATCTTCCTCAAGGAGAAACATAGGGCCTCGAGTTGCAGCTCAGCAACCCTATCAGCACCTTCCTCAGTTACCTCTCACTCAGCAGCCCTCGCATCCACACCTTTCTCAGTTGCCTCTCAACTCTCCAGTCGCAGATCAAAACTAGCCATGGCCGTTACTACTATTCAGCTCACCCCCAGGGAACAGCAACTTCGTGGCTTGCTTCTCGATGTCGCCAAATCGATAGACGACGCTGGTCATGTGGCCGAGCCGATAGTGTTGCGCTGGGCTGGCGGTTGGGTTCGTGACAAGCTTCTCAACATTCAAAGCCACGATATTGATGTGGCCATCAACGCCATGACTGGCGTCCCTTTCGCCGAGCACATGTGTGACTACTGTGAGCAGCCAGAGGCTATGGCTAAGCACGGTATTGGACCCGATGACATTGGCAGCTTACACAACGTCGCCCGCAACCCCGAGAAATCCAAGCACCTCGAAACAGCCATGGTCAAGATGTTTGGTCTGGATCTCGACTTTGTCAACCTCCGCAAAGAAACGTACACAGAAGACAGCAGGAACCCCCAGATGGAGTTTGGAACGGCCCAGGAAGATGCCCTGCGCCGTGATGCTACCGTCAATGCTCTTTTCTATAACTTGCATGATGATCGTGTCGAAGACCTCACGGGAGGTCTATCAGACATGGAAGCCAAGGTTATCAAGACCCCTCTCGAGCCATTTCAAACCTTCATGGATGACCCTCTGAGGGTATTGCGCCTTGTTCGCTTCGCTAGCCGTCTTCAATTCACTATTGATCCTAACACACGGAAATTCATGGCCGACCCCAGGGTGCTCGATGCTCTACGTGTCAAGATCAGTCGAGAGAGGGTAGGAGTAGAGCTTGAGAAGATGCTGAAGGGTCTGTCACAACCTCATGTCTTGTCGTGTTTGACTGATTAACTAATCTGCTAACAGGTGCCCATCCGTATCAGGCCCTCGAATTTATCGATGAGCTCCAACTCTACCACGCCATCTTCACAGATCCTACTCAAGGCAGTCTTCCTCTACCGGACATCGCCCGATGGCATGTTGCTTACGGCTGCCTGGAACATCTTTTGCAAGACCGGAGCCCTACCTCCATTGCCGGTCGACTGGTTCAAACCGAGGATGCTACCTATTTCGCCTGGAATCTCTCTGCTATTACCCCTTGGATGACAGTGGAAGAACCTCCGAATCCTCGCAAAAAGCCAAATGCTCCCCCACTCGTGGCAGTGGTTGCCCGTGAAGGCTTCAAAGCTCCCAACAAACTGTCAGATGTCATAGTCGCCTCACACCGAAATCGTAAAGAGATCATGTCTTTGAAAAGCGCCGTCTGCGAAGGAAAGCCTTTCATCCAGGAGCGGGATAGGTTTGGCATGGCCATCCGCAAGTGGGATACACCGGCGGGGACGTGGAGACTCCAGGTCTTAAATGCCCTTCTGGTTGATGCTCTGGAAACTCTCGCGCAATGGGGTCACGACGAAACACAGGGTGAGTAATGGCTGGTGGCTAGTGATGCTGTACTGTAATTGCTAACAGTCTCTCAGATCGAGAAGAGTTCCTTGCAGGCTGGAAGGCCTTTCTCAACCATCTGGCCGAGCTGGATGTCTATGAGGCCCCGTCTCTCAAGCGTCTCCTCGATGGCCGACAACTGGCTCAGGCACTTGGTGTCAAACCCGGAAGATGGACCGGACAGGCTCTTGAAGTTTGCGCTGCGTGGCAACTCCGTCATCCCGCTGAGACGGACCCTGCAGGTGCTGTGGAAGAGGTGCGGCAGCGGCGGGAAGAGCTAGGAATACCGTCAAGTTAGACGCAGTACTCTCTTTCAGGGTGTGTAGTGGTACTTCTGCCAAAAGTTTAGACGTAGTTCCATTATATACACGTGAGCTTTAACGCTATGGATGGCATGCCTAGTCCATGGTTGTGTCAGTACCAGTATGCTTCCCTGGCGCTTCGAGTCGACTGTTAATATTACTGCCTTTCCAGCGTTAATATCGCTTCACCAGTAGAAACCCTCGTTGTCTTTTTTACACAGTAAGAAGATGCCGATTAGTGCACCGCTGTTGTATATTCCGTTCTCACGTAAAACGCACTGCAGTACTCTGGACACTGCCACCCAGCGTGGTGGTTGGTACAGTATAAGTCTGTGCACCTTTCATGAATCGCACACTGTACTACACGGTGCTAGAATTTGGGAATTCACCAAGAGGCTTCCTGCTATCTACACCCAGAATCTAGTGTCGACACCTCAACTCAACAATTACCCTTCTTATACGTTTTCTATTGCCTCAACCAAATGGCTACCTCTTCTCACAAAACCACTTCCAGTGAACTGGACTCACTATTAAGTCCCGGAAACGCCGAACGGTTTCATAGCCTACCGTCAGGTAAGGCACCCTAAGACAATATTGGCTTGAAAGGCATTGTCAAGTTAACTGTGCATTGCATCTCTCTTAGATCGAATAGTAAACTCCTCCCTAGAGGATGTAATTTCTCAGATCAGTGCTTCGAAGGGGGAAATGGTAACAGCCCCTCCACGATAGTTCTGCGTCTCCGGCAGCGCGACCGACTTAAGAACTAACGCAAATGGACCCCAGGACCTCCGGGAGGCGACGCTTCTTGCAACCGCCCATTTAACACTCAAGAAACATGGCGCCTTGGATGATGAACAACTCGGAAGACTTGTCAAAGCAGTCAACGAGAATGTGATATCTTCAAATACCGGCACAGGTACGTCCGCCTATGCCCCCCATCGTCGACTTGCATTTGCTCACCAATCCAATTTTTCAGGCCCTTCTCTCGTTACCGAGGCAGGTATCGCTTGTCTGAATCTTATCTGCTCAAGACATTCCCTCATCTTAGACGATAATACTCTCGTCAAGATCATCTCAGTCACGGGCACGGAAGATCCATGGACCACATCCACAACTGCAAGCGTCGCATCAAAGATCCTCAACGCCCAGTTACCGGAAGATAAACTTGCAAGTTTCATCATCGGCCCTGTTCTTCAGAAGTCTCTGAGGCCGCTGTTTACCAGATCTTCCTCGAGAATCACAGCTTCAGGGCGACCGTCTCAGTATGCCGCGGTAGGAGACCGACATCAACAGCTCCCAGAGGCCCAGCCGTGGAAGAGCCAGGCTCCCTGGGCAGTGTCCGCGCTACAGTGGGCTGTGGACATGTCTGATGTCAGTTTGTTCCCGTCGTTGAAGCTAGCATTGACTGACATAGCGATTAACAGCCGTCTCTCCTCCAGAAGCACTGGCCATTGTTCACACCTGTCCTTCTCGCGCTGGCGGAGGACGAAGAGATCGAGGTCAAGTCTAGAGGCCTAGAGATTCTAGCCTCGTTTGTGGCCAAGTGCCCTGGCCAGATTCTACAAGACACTGGAATCGGTCGAGTTTTCGAAGATCTCACGTTCCCCATGCTGCTGTATCTTCCCAGTGTAACACCCGAGGATCAGTCCACAAGCATCCTTATGCCGGCTTACGATGTACTCATTAAGTTAGCGGAATCTTACAAAGACCCTCAGAACCGTGAGCGTCGACAACTACTGGACAGAGTGTTGAGAGATGGTATCTTTGCCGGGCATTTTCATGCTTCTCAATACACCCGCATAGTTCAAATTTTGATGCAAAAGGCTGCGTCAATAGTCAATTGCCTGGGTATCTACTCGATTAAACACATCAAGGTATGGCATACAAACGTCTAGAAAACGCCGCTGGATGCTGCTAACACGTATGGCAAAAGAGCCTCCTATCGATAGTCTCGTCAGTTATGACAGACCCGTTCGCCGCCGCACACCCCCCAACCGTGTTGGCTGCGACGCAGACACTCGCCGCCATCATTACCAACTGCTGGCCTCGAATACAGGAGGCTGAGCATACTGAGGAGATTATACGAATCCTGTCGCTGTGCTGGCTAAACGTCCAAGAGGAGAGCGAGAGCACCTCATCACAGCTTGCCGAGGACGATGCCGAAACTCTATCTCATGCGCTGATGCATACGTCCAAGATGCTACAGGCTCTTTGGACTCGAGACTCTTCGAAACAGCCTGAAAGGCTCAACGAAGTCATGGAGCACGAGCCTCGGCTAGCAAAACTCTTCCCTCCAGCTTTGGGTTAGAGGCGGCAGATCTGCTTGCTGTGCCTCTAGTCCAGAGGCTGCTGCTTGAAGAAGGATTTGCCATGCAACCATTTCCTATAGGCCTTGTATCTCTTCTTCGGTCCATCTTCCTCGGTCACTGTCAACGGATTCTCTCCCACCTTGAGCAACTCGGCATAGACGTCAATTTCCTCCTCGGTCCCCTTGACCATGAGGCCTTCGTCCTGCCAGCCACCACTGACGTATTCCTGGTACTCAGATGAGTCGATGTCGACAGGTGTGTCACTGGATACAACCAGGGGAAGATTCTGAGGGTGTTTGATGTACCGCTCGTAATCTTTAGATTCCTGTTCGGCCACGGATGGGTTCAAAGAATCATGGACGGCCTTGGTGAAAGTCCACTGCGCAGCCTTGGACTTTTCTAAAGCCGTTGGTTTTGTTTTGGATGGTGACTCGGGCCTCTGAATGGCTTGGGCTGTATCTAGTCGCAGAGAGTTGCCCTGAGCATTCTTGTCCTGAGCAGGCTGCAGCCAGCGTTGGAGCGAGATGCCTTTTGCTGGCGAAGGGGCCAAAGTGGTTTCAGGAGCGCCATTTGCGACTGCTGTCACAGGTCCCGTTGTTCGTACTGGGGCCGGCGCTTCTTTCTTTGACTTCTTCTTCTCGCCTTGGTAAACATCACCCTCGGTGCGGACTCGGAAGGGACTGAGATCGTATCGGCCATCTTGAGTGGACTTTAGGGGGATGTACTTGATGGTAGAGTTCATCTTGTAGGCAAACATCTTGGGGAAGGACGAGAGGGTGGACGGTCTGTAATACTCGAGCCAGTAATCATCAAAGAACTCAACGGGATGAGAGCGGGCAATGTCCCGACTTGGAACGTATGGCGGGACCGTCCGCTCCTCCAAGTGATCTGGAGTGTACCAATTGATATAGTCGTGCTTCATCATAGCAGACCAGTCCCTTGGGTTGGCGTGGTGTAGGTAATAGTCGGTGGCCAGGTCCCACAGCATGGGTTGGCCCCGAGTAAAGATGTAGTTTCCAAGAAACAGATTGTAAGCCTCCTGACGCTGGCTGTCAAGAAACGAGTTGTTGTAGTATCGTTTGAAGCTCTCGATCATGTCACGAGAGTGGCTCGTCCATTGGTTAATCTTTCGATACGTTTCCATAGTGTTGACCAGCTGAGAGCCGCCATATTGCACAGCGATAGTGTCGCCATGATCGTGCCACATGTGGGTGAAGAGGTTGACGGCATCTGTATCGTACTCGACCGATGTGTCTGCCAAGATGCCGAGCGCGTGAAGTTGGTGGCCCAGAGCCTTCTTTCCAATGACAAACTGTGCTGCGTTGGTACGATCCAAGCAGTCAATGCAGTTGGTTCTGGCGACTCCATTCTGCGCCGTCATAGGGCTTGTGAGGCCGTCGCCATTTTGGAAAAAGCCCGTGGTCGTCAGCACCGACTCTGCGATGAGCTCAAGATTCCCAATAACGTCTCCACCACGCACTTTGGATGCTCGACTCATGTCCCATGCCTTGTGGATGATCTTTTTGCCCTCGGGGAGGAACTGGTTCAGATAGTCGAGGGCATACGTATACGCCTCGAGCAGTTTGGACTCGCGAGGCTGGCGCTCCTTGGCCTTGATCAAATTCACAGCGTAGATGGGGGCACCGTAGCGTTTGAATAGGTTGTCAAAGTGCAGGGCGGCCGCGCCGTAAAACGGATCAATTAGGTTGAGTTCGATGGGCGGTTTGGGTGTGACACCCGTATTATCTTGTGTCCAGTAAAGCGGGATGCTTCCCCTATGCTGAACATAGGAAGTGTATTGCGGGCTGCAGTAGAGTTGAGGGCCAGGTGCATGGAAGGATGTGGTCAAAGACTCGGCAACGATTTGTTCTGTCTCTACGTCGTTGGCAACGTAGCCCTTTGAATGATCAGCTTACTGCTAAGCAATCTCAGAGTATCGAGCCTGTGGCATTGAGATGGACACGTAGCTGGTTGAGGGCTAGAGACTTACGAGATCATTTGCACCTCGCTTCAAGAACCGAGCACCTGCGAAATAGCGTGAGCGCCTTGCAATGACCGTAATATGAGCAGTGCGTCCGTATATAGAGAGTGCTGGTATCTCGATAGTCAGTGATGTTCCCCTCTTCAGAACCAGATGCACGTCTCAAGCTTACCTGCTTGGTCTATATATCCATGTATGATGGGCCGGCACCAATCATAAGGATCTCGCAATGTCGCGACCGCTGGTTGTAATAGGTAATCATTCCACACAAACATTGAGTTAAAGTCTTCATCCGACGGCGGCAGGATACCTTGGGCCAAAGCCTCACGCTCCCGGATAACATTATGCTGCAGAGTACGTGTGACATCGTATGAATAGCTGTAGTAGAAAGACCGGGTAAGGTCAAGATTGTTCAAGATTCCGAGAAAGCGCTGCTCCTCGGTGTTGCGTGTGTCAGGCTTAAACTTGGGCGGTGTCAGAGGGACCAGCTCAGTGCCTTCAATCTGGTAGATGTAGTGCCCTCCCACCATAGCAACGGTGCTCTTCTTGGTGATGAGCAGCATGTAGTAAGGCCCGGTAAACTTGATAAAGCCTAGCAGACCCCAGGTGGTGCAGCGCAATCTGATGCCGCCTGTGCCTCGATTGCCATCATCGATAGTATCCAACAGCTGATTCATCTCCTTGAGACTATACACAATCTTGTCGTCTGTCATGCTCAGATCTGCGACCTCGGTGGTGCGGTCAATCTTTAGGATCCTGTACCGCTTCTCGCTCACGTCGACACCCACGATGTAATATCGACTTGCCGTCTCGTACAGGCTGAACTTGTGCATCTTGTATATGAGCCGATCGGGCACGCGATCATCAATAATAGTATCGGGTACTGCCCGCGCAGATGGATCGGGGCTCGTGGTTCGCATAAAGGGCTTCGCTACCGCAGGTTCGCCGTCATTGTCGTCTTCTGCAGCCTGGTTAGGGCCGCCGGCGGCCTCAGAAGATAAAGGGCTGGCAGCGCCATTGTTCTGGAGGAGGGGAAAGACAGGCGCATCGCCATTCGCGTCGGTCGTCGTTGGCAGGGCATCCGGCGCAACTATGCTGATGACGTCCGGAACACCATACTCAGACATTATGACGGGTACGCGGCATATCCCACGTCCAAAAGGTGTCTGTGCCAGTCCCAGGTGCGATAAGTAGGTATAGATGGTCGGGGGTTCTCTTTAACTTCTCTATCGCGAGTTTCTGTAATAGTAGACTACCTGGACCCAAAAGGTCTGAGATGACGTCGTGGCGTGCAACCCCAGGGTCCACCTCGTGATGGCCTTAACAGCGTCACATGAGTGTCCGGAGTAACATGGACCCTTAAATCCAAACCTGTGAGTAAAGACAATCAACGCGTCCATGTATACAATTACAACAGTATTCCATCTTCCCAATTGAACGACAGAGGCCTTCTATTATGCGTTTTGTACAGCGTCCTCTTTTCAGGTACTATCTAATTCCAGAACCCACCCAGACGCCTCAGTACCACCCCTCCCTAGGAGTGCCATGCCGATGCCATGGCTGCCGCCTTGACCTTTTCTCATCTCCCTGAATCTCGGCCCAGGTCTTATTATCTACTCCTCATTTACCTCCTCTTCAGATACTGGCCTCTCTTCTTGCTTCTCTGCTGCCGGCTTTTCCACATTGTCTTCAGCCTTCTCCTCAATCTTCTCTTCACCCTCTTGAGCTTCTGCTTTTGTCTCCTCAGTCGATTCCTCCACCTTCTCCTCGACCGGAGGCTCATCTAGCGCAAGATCGCTGCGGAGTTCGGGAAGGAAGCGATCAATGCGTTTCCACGTCTCCGACCATAGCTTTTCTTTCGAAGGATCCTTGCTTGGTGAGACAAGATATCCGCTGCTGACCATGAACAGAACCACGTTCTTGAGGTTCTCGCGAACTGCCTCCTCCTGTACGAAACCATGTTAGCAGACGCATAGCTTTCCATGTGCGAATCAACTTACAAGGCTGTCTCCCTGTCCACTGTTCATGAGACGATCCATGATCTCGATGATTTTAATCCAGAGATCTAGCATGCCATCCCACTCGGACAGCAGCACCAAGTACTGAAGGAAAACTTTGCAGAGAAGGGACGCAGACTGAACCCTCATCTCGCTCATACCATCCCGGTCGGATGAGAAGACCTCTGGTTTGAGAAGTTGGATGATCAGGGGGAACAGGACCTTGCCAAAAATGGCTGTCCACTCTTTCGGGTCGCTACAAGTCAGCTCCGGTGACAGGAGGGATCGTTGCAGGGCGGAGAAGGCCAGCTGCCGCACGTCTCTGCACGGGTTCGTGCATTGTGTCGTCAAGGCCTGGAAGATGGGCAACCAATATGCCGACCAAGCTAGTCAAATTTTAGCAAAACCATGCACGGGACGAGTCTCGATGTTCGTGACAAACCTTCGCTGCTCTCGAGTTGGGACTGCTGCATGAGGTGAGGAATTCGATCTGTCATGTTGTACAGCATGTTGACAGCTTTGGACCCCCTGGCGACAGCTTCCGCATGGCTACAATGACGAGTCAGCTGGTTATGTACCTTTTACGGGATGGTACACGTACCGTTTCTTATCCTGCTTCGGTTGACTTGACCTTTGAGGTCGGGGGCTGTGCTTTGGAATAGCAGAGCGCTGGGGATTAGCCGCAGAGGCGAAGTCGTTGAGTAGCGAGATTGCAGCCTCGTAGTTGTCAGCCATAATCGCTGGAGGTGTTCCAGTAGTGCCCTTCTCCAGAATGTCAAACACTAGTGCTGCTGCTTCAGGGTGTTGAGCCAAAGCACGCAGGATGGCCCAAAAGTCGGGCGATGTCATCATTTCACGCCTCAAAGGCCCAGCTTCGTCAATACAAAGCGCAAGACCTTGCAACACGAGATCCGAGTTCTTGCCCAGAGCATCCTGCGGAAGGCTTGAGATGGTATGAAGCAGGAAAGGAACATTGACGAAGTCATGATCCTTGGTTATGTTAGTTCAAGGTCATGGTGAGTTCTCAGGGACACCTACATAGCTCGTATTGAGGAGTTGAAGGGCATAGAAAACCGCTCTTGAGATGGTGATAGCGTGATATCGACTAGGGTCGCGAAGAATCCCTTGCAGTGTGTCGAGTACAGTCTTGCCAATGGTCTCAATAGACTCAGCATCCCTGGTGGCCAGTAGTGTGCAGAACTCCAGGATATATGTCACACTCGGGTCGTACTTGAACTGCCCTGAGGGAGCCAAATGTCCGTTGGTGGGAGATGCAGGCAGACTCTCGTGCTTGACGCTGATCACAGTCGTGTTGGAGTCCTCAGGAAGCTGGTCTACGAGCGTCTCAACAACTACCTTGGCAACCGAGGCATCGAGTTCACTACACACGATTAGCGTCACGGTGTGGAATGGGTAGGAGATAACTCACGCAATGTTCTCGAACACTGTACTCATCTTGCATGACTTGATACAGTCAATGGTGCAGAGTGTGCTCTCGAGTTCCTCGTCTGAGGGCTCCGGTGGGTCATCAGCAGCATAGCTCGAGATGTACGAAGTGAAGGCGGAAAAGAACCCGGTATCTGCGTTCCGCGCCACCCGATCAATGACTTGCGATGGA
Source organism: Fusarium cicatricum (assembly GCA_021730345.1). NCBI lineage: Eukaryota > Fungi > Ascomycota > Sordariomycetes > Hypocreales > Nectriaceae > Fusarium > Fusarium cicatricum. Next base: position 19,203 of record JAJODA010000889.1, on the reverse strand, counting down.
GTCTGCAAAGGAATGGGCGGCAAGGGCAGGGCGTTTAGACCACTCGGTGAAAACGGCGAGATGAGAGAGTTGGTGAAGAGGTTGATCCAGATGCGGGTGATCTAGAGGGGATTAGCAGAGTATCTGAGGTTGGTGAGGCGCACATACATATTTCCAGCTCTTGCGAATGAGATCCTCACTTCCAGTTACAACGCGAAAGAGGACGAGCGTTGCAAGTTGAGCTCTGAAGTTTCTGCCGAGTTTAACCGCGAGCTCACTGACCATGACGCTTCCGTCACCAGCCTGAACTTCTGTGTTAAGTGACGTATTGAAGGAAGAGTCTGTAGCCAATGTAGACATATGACTTAGACAATAGACGATTTGATCGAGGGCTTCGGTATTCTGGTATCGTGTGGCGATTCGTGCACATTCATCAAAACCTGTGACAATTCTGGCAAACACAGCATCATCTGTGGCAGACATAAAGACATATGACAGAGTAGAAACAATCGGCTTCCAGGTCATGGCGAACATGTCGGCATCGTAAATGTTGGTATCGCAGATAATCAGATTCCCTGCGGTCTCGGTCTTAAGGAGCAACTCTCTCCAAGCATAGTCGAAAGCATGTTGGTTGTCATGCTCGTCTGGAAGAATAATCTCGTTGGACTTGATAGACTCATAGATGACCTGCAGATAGTCCGCAGCGAAATTCTTGCCGTTATTTGTTCCTCTGAGGTTGTTGGAGAACTGGTCCAGCGTCATACGTTTTTTGTCTTCCAAATTGGGATTGTGCTGATCCGTGTTCAACAGAATGATGGCGTATGTTAGAATGTACACTGCATCCTTGTCCGCAACTTCATCCGTGGTAGCGCCGGTGCAGTACTTCTCGGAAAAGTACTCGACAATAGTAGAAATTAAGGGCGCCTCTCCAGGTAACCGGAAGGACTCGAGGAGTAACCTCAGGCCTTCATCGACTCGCTTTCCAGTAAAGTCAAAGAGGTCCAAGAAAGCCCCCAAGATGGCCTCGTTGCCTCTCTTAGAGAGAAAATCGCCGAGGACCTTCTTATTGACGCGCGAGGTACCTTTGAGAAACCTTGCAACCGCTACTGGATCAGTAGCATTCTCGATAATGCCCTGCGCCTCCAGATACCCCAGGCCAGCCTTGGGTTTGTCATTGAACTTGCTTGCTCCCTTGATAATGATCCTCTTTCTCCGCCTCTGTTCTCGCAGGGTGGATGGCTCAGGATAGCCGTCATGGACCGGCGTCTCATCCAGTCGCTCAGCAATGAACTGGATATATCGCAACAACGCATCCAGACAAAGAGGTGGTACGCTCGTTGTGCTCCATGTTGCTGAGTCTGGCAGGGCGTTCCTCGACAGAAGACCGATCATATCTTCACAAAGGTCGGCTCGGTCAACATCACAGTCGTAGTTAACGAAGAGCTCCGCCATAAACGTCGGCATCCTCGACAACACCCCTACACTCTCTACCATAGCCTGGCGAGCATCAGGTTTCCTGGTACCCCCCTCCAGGCCAAGCTTTTGGCGATCTTGGACAGGGACTGGAGTGGCTCGCCCACTGCTCGGCTGTGCTTGCTGTGAAGGCTTGACCAGTGAAGGCGCCTGAGGGATGCCAGCGTAGAGAGATGGTTCGATGCCAGGCTCGCGAGGGATTTCGACCCTTGGGTGAAGACAAGCGACTAAGTAGGACAAGAATAGTTCTTGCTGTAGCTTAAGAACGCCGCGGCAGGTTGAAAGCAACGTGCCAGCAACGATAAGAGATTCCTGAAGAATGGCCATGTTGTCGGATCTTACCAGCTGGAACAGGTAGCAACATAAACGATCCTCAGCAATGACTGCCAGGGCGGGATGCCGCGATATGAAGGGGCCGGAAACCTCGAGGGCGACGTGAATAATGCGCATCGCCATAACTCTCATTGTGTCGGTGTGCTGTCGATCATTGGGATCCAAAAAGTTGACCAGCACTCGGAACAACTCGCGTACAGAGGGCAAAGAATAAGGTCGAAGGTCGACAGACTCAGTCTCCTCGCTCGGCTCGCTCACAGTCGGCTGTGCAGTCTCCGAGTTGGACGCAGTATCTCTGCTGCTCCGCTCTCGATCCGGAGTCGCCGTTCCAGGAATTTCTAGACTGGGAGGGTCAACAGAAAAGCCTTCGGCTTCAGGAGCAGGATGCTCCATCCTGACGTTGCCCATGTCGCTGTCCACTTGTTGGTCTAGCGCCTCAGCGTCATCTCCAGCCTCGAACTCGAGGTGCTTGATATCCTCAAAAATGATCTGACACATTCTGACCATCGACGCCTCGGCAGTCCTGCGCAAAACGGGAGAGAAACGCGGTTGCGAGCAAATGGCAAGGCCACGACCCATCATGTCGCAGACGCTCTCATCGCTCAAGATGTCTCCACCGGGGCCCGACATCATATCCTCCATAAGGTTGAGGATCATGAGGAGCACAACCTCAACCTGTCCCGAGTCGCTAATATCGAACTGGCAGTGTGTAACGGCAGCCGAGAGCGATTGCATAGCCAAGGCAAATCGTGGGGACTCTGGACAGATGAAGCCATATGCCAAGAATTTCCTCAGCGCACCGAGTGCAAGAATTGTGATTGGGGCGGCGGTGCCTTTAGCTTGGATGACATGGAGAAAAGGTGCTAGTATCGCAGGAGCATCGAATGACCGGATATCTGTGCGAAAAGGTGACAGTTAATGCGCTGGACTAGAAAAAGGAATAGGAACTAAAGGATCGTCGCACCTTTGATACCAGCGAGCTCATGCCTGAGCTTGCCAAAGCCAGTGATCATGGGATTATCCTGCATACTCTTGCCTCTTTGACCACGCAGTCCCCAGCGATTGGTAAGGCCATCGTGAGAGGCTTCACTGCTGATTCTCGCCGCGGGGCTCCTGCTCCTCCCGCGAGGCGACGGGCTGGGAGGTCCCAGGTGAACAGGATTAGGGCTTCCTCCTAGGATAGCGGACACGGACGAGTGTGGTGAGCGCGCGTGCTTCTGGATGGCAGATGTTATGGAGATGCATTCCGAAATTACCAAAGACACAGGGTCAACGGCGACGGAGACGGGTCGACTTCGATACTGCATCCGAGGATGGAGGCTGCGGTTCTCGAAGGTTGAAACCCCGGAGACTCTTGGGCTCTCCATCGTTACGGGTTGCTGTTCATCGCGACTCATGATCTTGTGAGCTCGGGGACGGCTACCGAAAGCTGCGAGCAGGCGATCCGCTTCGGTTCGGAGTATATCGGTGGGAGGTTGGAATCGAAGGTCTAAGGGTCATGCGTGAGCTGCCAGCTCGGGTTCCTATGATGTCGCACAGCGAAACAAAAGAAGGAAACAAGACAAGTGTTCCTAGAAGACACGAAGACCGCGTCTTCACTGGGAAATTCCAGGGTCCGTGGGGAAGAGAGTGGGCGCTGCCTGGAAAGTTTGTGAAGTCGTAGGTTGGATGTTGGAAGATCAAAGCTACGTAGTGCACTCCAGCAGCTAGCCACGGGTAGGTACCACTAACAACGTCGCGTGAAAGCTGCGCTCACTCTTTCTCCAAGGTGTCGTCCAGGGCTCACGCTGATTGGTCACTGCCACAGCATCAGTCCAGGGGACTCGCCCAGTTTTCCCCTTGTAATGGACAGTTTGCCGTACCTAGTACGTAGTACTGTGCCTAACTTACTGTACTATTATCGTATTCATCAACTCAAAGAAACGCCAATAAACAAAGCTTGCACAAAGTGAAGGCCAAACAGACGCAGCTTTCACGGTAAATCAGGTCAATTCCTGAACAAAGGGTCAAGGAGCTGTCAGAAACCCAATGTGTTGCTTTGGAGCTCGCGATTTCATGCACCGTCTTAGGGTAGGCTCCTTCGCATGTGAGAAAACCGGTACCAAACTTTCAAGTCAAGCAATCCAAATCATATAATAACTGAGCAATCAGGACTGACCACAACTATGGGTGAAACTCATGCTCTCTTCTCTTTTCTTCGCGTTTGTAACCAGTACCCTTTCCCAACCAAACGCCTTCTACACAACCCAGTACGAGATTGACAGCGTACCTCTTACACAATGCCCATCTAAACCACCCCTGGTCGGTCCCAAGACCACTCCATAAAGTCATGTATTGTACAACAGGCGCTCCACGATCTTGACAAGTGGCGATATTGTCGCAAACCAGCCGGAACTTCAAGAAATCGACTAAGCCGCGGCTTTGTCGTCAGCCGGAACCTTCTTCTTCTCCTGAGAGGCACCTCGACCTCCTTGGTTAGCTCCCGCGGCCTGTTTAACTGCAGCTGGTTGTTCTGCGACAGGTTTGTCTCCTGCCTTGGCTGCTGCTCCTCGAGGCGCATCCGCCAACACGCCCTCTTCCTTGCCGACCTTGGGTATGCTTCCAACCTGTGCCGGGTTGTCTGAATCACCCTGGCCCTTGTGAGGCTTGGCCAAGCTATCTCGGTTAGGAGCTTTGGCGTCGTTGACTGCCTGTTGCTGAGCCACCAGATCCTGCATCTCTTGCTTATCCTTCTCCCACTCATTTCTGGTGTCGCTGTACTCTTCCTTGATCTTCTGCTGGTTCTTCTTCTTTTCTTCCTCGTCCTTCTCTCGAGCAAGGCGCTCTCGCTCCATCTCCTTCATTGATAATTAGTATAAAATGCCTGGCATGGTCTGGCAAGGTCATAAGAAACATACCTCCATATGGCGGATGTCATCCACGCTAGGTTCATACAAATGCCAGATCGTGTAGTGCGGCAGGCCCACAACCGAGTATCCCATCCTTTTGGACATCTAGCAAATCACGGTTAGCGCCTAGCTATCACAGGCTGGAGTGATTCTGTCCTTACCTTGCCAAACCCTTCGGTCTCAGCATGCTTCTCAAAGCTGAAAGCTGGGAAATGGACGCCGGAGCGGAAGACCTTGGCCTTTGCCAAGATACTGACTCCTCCAACACCGTCAATCTCCATCTCCATGTCGGGGTCGCCAAAAGGATCACGAAGATAGGCCAAATGTGGCCTCCACGTGGCGTACTCGGCATAGCCCTCGACAATGACTGCGTCCTCATCAAGTGTATCAGCAAGTGCCAGGGCTGTCTCGGACTCCTGCCAAGAATTCAGGTCATAGGGCTGCTCTCCTCCAAGCCAGTCGGGCAAGGGCCTCCAAACGTCTGGTACTGAGTTAGCTCCAAAGAGAATACGTAGAGGAACAGTTCACTGGCCACTTACTGGGAACAATGACATCCTTGTTATGGCGCATGAGGTCCTCCAAGATCGTGAAAGGGGCCGTTTCTACATCAACGTCACGCCAGTATACCCACGAGTGATATGGTCGCAACGCAGCGCTCAACAGCCAGTTACGAGCTTGCGCCATAAGTTTTCGCCGGCTAGCTTGCGCGGCAAAACCATGACGGCTTTCAACGTCTTGGTTGACCTTTTGACCAAAGTCCTTCTCAATGATGGATATCTCACCATATGGTTGCTTGGGGTCCTCCTCGGCTTGAAGAGCTTCCAGGCTGCTCACTAGTACCTCTAGCGTTTTGTCCTTGGAGTCGGAGACAAGGAAAGCCAGATCGATCAAGTGGTGCGGATAGGTGAAGTTGCGAAGATGTGAAAAGAACATTGACAGATGCGCTTCAGCATCACGAAGCGGCACGCACAAGAGAATCCGCTCCTCACGCTCCCAGCCACGGGCGGTACCCTGAACATTGGTCAAGTCGTAGTATCGAACCGTCTCGAGCTCTGGGGTGCCAGCCGTCGAGAGCAGACCGAAGGAAACGAGCGAAGCGACGGGACTTGATGGCCATAGCCATAGGCTAAAGACGAAAAAGATGGCACCGACAACGGCGAGGCGGGCGAGGAGCTTCTTGCGACGGCGTTGGGCGGGGGTCAGCGTTCGCGGTTGGAACCTGGCAGCAATCAAGTCAGCAATAGAGTCGAGACATGCGGCACCTGAGTACAGCGCAAGGTGCACCATCGCAGATCAGAGTGCACCTACTTGTGTGGAGAGATGTCGAAAGTGTTGCCGCGTGGATAGCCGTTGGAGGCAGCAGCGTGGTGCCGGGGCATCATCTTGGAGTTGCTTGTTGGCAAGGCATATGAGGGCATCGGGCAACGTTTGCGCGGAGACGCTCCGCAGCGCGTCCCTTTGTCGACCTCGAATTCGAATCTGAGGATATTCTATACTGGGAGATAACCAAGGGGCCGCGAATTTGGGACGTAGGAACCCCAGTGAATGAAATGTCGCTGGGACAGAGGCGCAGGGGAAGCGATGACAATAAGGGATCGTTCAAGGTCTAAAACAGGTGGCTTTCGACGTTGCCTTTCTGAGGTTCCGTGGTCGTTGTCCTCTTTGTCCTCGGCCGGTACGCGGCGTCGGTCTCGACTACTACGTAGTATATCGTATATCGCGCCGAGTCGTAGGTAATGGTCGTTGAACAAGTATCGTTGCGCAAGGGCAAGGTGGCTCCAAAGCCGACCAAGTTCGCTTGGGGGATGGGATACGAGGTCCACTGGTGAAATGCATGTGTTAAGGTACCCTTTAGTCGAAAGAAGGGGTAGAGAGGCGCTTTCTGATTGGGCCTGTTGGCATCAGCTTATTCGAGACTGGGTCCTTGCCGTTCGAATTGACACAGTGACAAGAACACCTGTAAGATCCACCCTCATCCCGAGATGAGCCTGGCAGTGTAGCAGAAATGGAGATAATTGATCCCAAAAGTGGTGTACCTTAATTAAGGCTAGGTAAGCTCCAGTACTCGTATCAAAACCCCCCACGGCAATCTCCTTTAAACACGCTGGGCACGGCAAACGAGATTTCATGAGCTTCTTTTCGCAAGATGTCGCAGAATTATTTTTGGGAAAAGACCCGCTGTTCATTTGGCCGTCTTTTTGATGCTATATAGCGTCAAGCAGATAAAGCACAATTCCATATCGACCTCACGCACATGAATGGCATACAGCACACAGCGGCCTAACACACCAGCAACATTTACGTATAGTTCCCGCTCGTCTTGACAATCATTCTTCATTGTTGAATAGTAACTAGGTATTGTGTTTGTCTTACCTGAATCAGCTAGAAGGTCACTGCGTACTCCTCACATGCACTGAGTCAGACTGCTAGCCATAAATTGCATTTACAATCAGGAGTCCTTCTGCATCCGTTAGCCACTGCTGGATGCTGATACAGAACAGAAAAGACTGAGGCGCCAATGGATATAAGTCTGTGATTACTCAGACAAGCCGTTTTTACTCAGTCATCTCAGCCGGCCCTGGATACCAACAACCCAAAACGGGTTGCTGGCAGCCCTGACACTGGAGTCAGAATAACGCTCAATGAAAGCAACTCCACAACCAGTCATCGACTCTCCAGAAGAGAGCCTACGGTGCGGGAGGGTGACTTGGCCGAAAATGAAGTCGTTGAATGGATAGAACTTGTTTCATCATGTAATACCATCCCCATTGACACCTCAACCTTTTCACGGGACACTTACTTGATGAGCTAACCCGAGGAAATGATAAATCATCGTTCGCATAATCAATATTGTCCTAAAACTTGAGTCGCTTGTTAGCCTTTGGTAACTAAGAAAGCTGGCGGGAAGAAAGTAAATTGGAGTGTAAAGTATCAGAGATCTTGGTATGGTAATTGGAAATCATCACTTTGGTTCAGTAGCAGAACTGAATGAAAAGTTTTCTCATCATCGACGTGTGGGCAGGTTTTGTGGGTAAGAGCAGCTGGAACCATGTACTAACCTTGAATGACAGTGAGCAGGGCGAGTTGACCTAGAGTTATGGGATGTAGCAAGCGGGTCTATAACTTTTTTCAAGAGTCAGCAATAAGCTCCATTGAGGATTGTTGCGATGAGTAGGCAGGAAAATGGATAGTGCTCAGATGGTAGTGCATGTGTTCAATCGCTCAGGTGTCGCGGGAACAGTGGTGTGAAAGATCATCATTGGGAATGAGGGAGAAAGGGAGCAGCGGCACGTACCTGTAGCAGAGTTTTCACCAGTTAAGAACCCACGTACAACACACACAAACAACATGGCAAGTTTCGACAGATCAGTCAAATTCCATTTGGTTTGGTGTGCCAACAGTACTTGTTGGGAAGCAGGCTCTCGAAGGTGATGTAGGGAAAGAAAAACAGAAGACAAATTGATGGTCTGCAAGAAAATTTGAAGGGTTGAGAAATGGAGTCCTGAATGACTAAGCAATACGATAAGCACTATCTGTACCCGCTTATTGCATTATGGAGTCTCCACTCCTAGCGAAATCCATGTTCCCATCTTGATGAAAGCTATGATAGAAAAGGCAGGCTCTATCAACAATGGCAGACCGACGACGCATCAATGGTCCTGGAGGTGCTACTGTGCCTCCGATATTTGAGGCAGACGAACTGTCTGTTTCAAGCCGGACGAGGCCACCAAACAACATCCGGGCACAATGTGAGTTATTCCCATCCTTGGTCAACTCTGGTGGCTTTCATTGCAGAGGACTCACAACCGAAACAGATCTAAAGACTGGAGTAACTCCCTCTGCCTCTGGATCAGCATATCTAGAAGTTGAATCCCAGGATGCCTCTGGCAGCAAAGGCATGAAGCTTACCTGCACGGTCCATGGGCCCAGGTCTCTACCGCGATCAGCTCCTTTCTCTCCTCACATGGTTCTCTCGACTCACGTCAAATATGCTCCATTTGCAACACGCCAAAGAAGAGGCTATCTACGTGATGCGAGTGAGCGTGACCTAAGCACCCATCTCGAAGCAGCTCTTCGTGGAGCTCTTATTGCGGACCGATGGCCCAAGAGCGGAGTGGATGTAATCGTCACTATCATCGAAGGAGACCAGGCCCGGCAAGTAGCCGTCGAACAGGGAAGCGAGGAATGGGATATGATGAACGTCTTGAGCGGCTGCATCACGGTTGCAGCAGCCGCTCTCGCTGATGCCGGCATCGACTGCGTGGACACGGTTTCTGGGGGAGTTGCGGCATTGGTGCCCGGCCAGGATGGCAACGAACCCATCATGGTGCTTGATCCGGTCCCATCAGAGCATAACAAGATTCTAGCCGCCTGCTGCGTTGCTTACCTTCCAACACGAGACGAGATTACGAACTTGTGGTTGAAGGGGAGTATGCCATCATCTGACGCCAACCTGCATCGGATGCTTGTTGCGCGGGCGGTGCATGCTAGCAAGGGAGCCAACCTCGCAGTTGCGGCTTCTCTCAGCGAGTCTGTGGCTGCAGGTTGATGGGAGAAATCTTCTTTGCGGCACTCCTGTATGAGTTATAACGCATCCTGGGTGCATTAGACAGAGCTCTGTCTTCACTGATCGAACCTTTCGTTCGCCCCATCACCTCGGTCGACGCAACGAAGATGAACCGCCGCTACTCGGTGCGACTCTTCACCGAAAGGAAAAGATGCTGAGGCTACGCCCACTTCTTCATACGCAGTGGTATTCGGAATATGTTTTCCGAGGGAAAATGGTTTGCCAAGTCATCTGTAAAGGAAACGTTGGGCTATTGAAACATGAACGACAGATAGAAATGCCCACAAAGCAAGGCATTTATTTGCTCTTCAATGGACTTAGTCAATCAAAGCCAAAAGAAGAAAGCTCAATCAATGATTATAAGGTTTACATTTATCTTCATTATCTTTTTTGGCATCAACCGGATGCTTGGCCGGTCTACGACCTTGAGTATTGCCTGCGTGTGGTATCAATCTTTGCAGCAGTAAGCATAACTTGAGCATCAATCCAGGCATAAAAATGTTATGCTGTTAGTGCATATAGTAGGCCTGCGTAGACTTCGCCCTGTTGCACTGTGCTCTGTCATGAAATTGGTGCGGACCCCTCTCTGCGCTAATGGCTCAAGCACGCTGGCACTAACGCTCCTCAGTCAAGCCGCTCTGAACCAGAAGTAGCGGGCTTTACCACCACGGGCTTAGCCTATCTGGCAGGTACCCGGTGAACCTCACCCGGCATGTCAACATTGAGGTACCTTGCCTCATCATTACCCCAGACCAACAGAGACAAAGCTGCCGAACCACGCTTTACTCCCACTACGACCGCAGACATCGCGTGGATATCTTGGCGAGAGTGACAACTCACAATGTCTTGAGCGAAGCCCATCTACCTTCCTTATTCAACGCCCAACTATCGAGTCCGTCGCTCGTCTCAAGTTCCGGCTTCCATTTCCCGACACCTCCACCCTCGCCTTCGATTATCGATAATCCCATTTGCAGGCCATGGCCGAGCTCGTGCCATCAACACCATCACCCCTCACGAGCTTCTCCAGAGCCGGCACCAGCGCAAATATCAGCAGCGTCTCTGGTCCGTGGTATAATCCCACAGCCTGGACTGTCAACGTAACCCGCTATGCGCCTATACTCGAAGACCTTGTCTTGGCTGGTCCCCGAATCGTGAAGAAGCTTGGGTCTTACATCTCTGTCCCGGATACCCTGGAAGCTGCCTCAGACACTCCGCACTTTATTCCAGCGCCTGTCGATACGAACGCCATACTAGTCGAGGCCGATTCGACTATTCAGAACATAATGGAACCTCTCGTCGTCGCGGGAGGCTCGGAGGCCATCGGAAGGAATGCTGATGCCATCGCTCCCACCACCCGTATATCGGTCGACGGTGCCCGTGGCCTCGGCAGCGTCTTTGGCTACGCTACAAGCAAATGGGCAATATGTTGTATCGCCATGGCCGTCATCTTAAACCGAACGCATATCTTCGCCGCTACTCGACGACGTCTACGTCTCCGGTGGTCGACAAGACTATTGCTGCGCTTCCTCCCGGTCGTCTTACTCGTGATACAGGCTCGTCAGCTGCTCCAGTCCATTCAGTGCCAGACGTCGCCTGATTTTGCCGAGCTACGCTGGGGAAATGCAAGCAAGAGCTCTGACCTCATGTTCTCGCAGAGGAACGCCTTCCTCAACTCTTTGAGTTCATCTTTGTTGTTCTCTGCTACTGACGAGCAGTCCTGCCTTGCCGTTAGAATGATACCGCCGGACGAAACAGGTTCCGCCCGAGACCTATATGGATCTCTGTCTTTACTATGGCCCCTTTTCGGGACCTTTTGCCTAAGTCAATTTCTTGAGACCGTCTCATGCGCAGTACAAGGTCGTCCAGTCGCCCCTGAGACCGGCATGACCCTCTTCGAGCAGTCTCTTGCTTTTGCCGAGGCCGATGCTGCTATTAGCAATCAGCTCGGCTGGGGACTGTTCGCTAAGGCTCGTCCTGCTGATGCGCCCTCCTCCGCTCTGGGGAGTGCCATAGCCTTGAGTCGATCGATGATTATGAAGCGCGTCAACACTCCACCAGAAGTGCTCCTAGTTGCCTTTTTGTCATCCATGACACATATCACAAGCCACGTTCTAGGCATCTTCAACCTGCAGGCCAAGTATCGACTCGTCAGCACAGGGTTCTGGGGCCTATGCTTCATGAGTAGCATTATATGGGCGGCCGTCTCCTTCAACCTCGATGATTCAACCTCTCAGGGGCTTCTAAGGTTTCCGACAGTCTGTATTGTTGGCTTCGTCCCACATGTTCTTGTTCTCCTTGGGATCGCCATGTGTCTCATCATTTACGGGCTGGCTCTATTGCTCTCGGCCCTCTCACCTCCCTCTAATCTGGAACTGGCGTCCATGAATTTCCGCCAGCGTCTTTCTCATGCCCACGAGAACATGCAAGCGAACGTTTCGTTATCCGAGATCCGCATCACTCGGGAGATGGACTTTTACACAGCGCTCCTGCGGACGGGTTTTGGTGCTATAACCATGGCGAGCGAAGCCGTTTACCTCAACGAAGACAGAGGTGTCAGCCTCAAACGGCACACCTGGCTGGAAGAGGAGCGCTTCAAGGAGGCTGAGGAGCTGCAGAGGAAGCTGGTTGCTGGTGGCTTGCCAGACTCACGATACGACCAGATAGGGGCAATCGGTCTAATACCGGTGAAAGGAGGACCAGCAATTGCCCCCAATGGATATGCCAGAGAACGCGCCGCACAGAAGGTACCCAAGGGTCGCGGCGAACGAAGTCTTCGTGTTGGCATTGGAGCGGCCGAGCGTAGTTCGCGCTGGCTTATGGCTCTCGAATTTCTGCTCAGTATCAACAAGCTTCTGGCAAGACTAGGTGCGAAGCTTGTACTCTGGTGCCTCGCCTCCTTACGTATACGTTACCGGCCAGGTTGGCTTCTCTGGCTTGCTCGTCACCCCAAGAGCATCAAGACTCAGAACAAGAACTCCGACCGCGGCCAAGCACGCAACCGAGGGGCGGCCTCTCACAATGACACCGAACGCAACCTTAGAATGGACGGGGCAGATGTGGAAGCTGAATTTAGGCGTGTAAGCACCGGAGGGGATGAAAGACAGCTGGACAATGACTTGTACAGTTACTGGTTGAAGGGTGGCTGGTGGGGATCGACTGATACAAGCGGTGACTTTGAGCCACATACAGACGACGACGACTTTGACACTACAAGCGTCATCTCCATGTCAACCACGGCTGAGGGCGCAGATGACTACCAGAATTGGGAGTCAGATGAAGACGAAGGGCAAAGAACGCCCACGCAGAGGTCGCCCCGGCTCACTCGCGAGAGCACGCCCTTTGTTGACAGCCCCATGCAGATCTCTGACCTTGCACGTCTACTGCATCCAACAAATGCAGAAGAACGCGAGGAGGCCAGGACGCTATCCGCCCACCTCCAAAACGATGGCATCATGACACGCGCCAAGTATCGGCGCATGGAACAGCTGCAGCGAACCCGTATTCTCACCATGCCGGGATCTGGTCTGCTACAACCCGGGGCTGCCACCATGCCATCAGGCCGCAACACCAAGCTTGGACCGGACGAGGAGGAGCAGCTACTTGAACAGCTTCTTCTATCGCGACGTCAGGCCTCTACTCCTCCGGAGACGTATGCGGCATCCTCCTGGGAAGAGGGAGGATCAGGCTTTGGCAGCGACGGGCCTCAGTGTGTTGTTTGCCAGAGCTCGCCGCGGACGATTATCGTCTGGCCCTGCCGGTGCCTGAGTCTCTGCGACGACTGTCGTGTCTCTCTGGCCATGAACAACTTTGACAAGTGTGTCTGTTGTCGCCGGGAGGTCATCAGCTTCAGCCGCATATTCGTGCCTTGAACCCCCCTTTCTCTACAGTTGTACTTCATGATAGGAATACCTGAGCGGGATACGCAGGTGCTGGGTTACGCGTCATAGATGCACAAGAGTTTGCACATTATTTATTTTAACCTTGTCTATTTCGGAGTTGGTGGCACGCGTTCCGCAGGAATATGGGAAGAATCATGTTCGTTTTGCTTTTCTCGACACATTGTTGATAGCATTTAAATTAAGGGGGTCTACATAGCAGCCCACTCGACACTAAACGTTCGCATCTTGCCATCTGACGCCTCTTCTGTTCCTGGCTGTTGGGACCCTATCAGGAAAGCCTTCTTGACCGCCGTGGCAAGGCGGCCTCCTGCTACGATATCGAGGACGGGAATTTCCTCGTCCCAGTCATACTGATTCGCCATGAAGTGCGCATGGAATCTCAGAGGATCTCCTGGATAAACACTGTACTTGGCACCAAACCGGAGTCCAGGGGTCATGAAGTAGCCAGAGGTAAGAAGGAAGCCGCACAGTGGACCTTGAGTTGGCTTTTCGACCAGGTAGGCCTGCTCTGCCTCTGGAGAGATGAGTGGCCCACTAGATGTAGGAGTGACACCGAGAGGCTTGACTGTAGCATCCGGCTGACGTTGGACGGGTTCAGGCTGGTCACTTGAGAAGAGAGTATCGTCATCTGCATTGCTAGGGGTTGGTCGAGAGGCAGACGGCCTAGACCTGCCATGTTTCTCTGCCACCTCGGCAGCTCTCCTGGCATTCTTCTCTGCAAAAACCTGCTGGGCTGTCTGCTTCCTTGTCTTCAGGGAGTCGAGGTACAGCCTCCGTGCCTCGGGGCTGGGGTTCCGCAGCAGAGCCTGGTGAGCAGCTACGTCGTCTACGAGAAAGGCCACCTTCTTGTGCACCAGCGATTCGGCCTCTTCTGGGCGCAGCTCAATGGGGAGCCCGAGAAAGATGTTCTGGGTCGGCTGCTGGGGCGCCGTTCCAGCTAGAGTCCCGTTGATGTTCTCATTGCGACGCAGAAAGGCAGCAGCCTCCGAGTCGAAGATGAGATATCGCCCCGCGATCTTGGATATCCGGACGGGAACAGGATCTGACGATGTAGCCATGGTAATCTATGAGGCATTGCGTGTTAGCAAAGGCTCATAATTGAGGTGGTAGAGAAGCAAAAAGAGTGTGATAAGGACAACATCATAAGTCGTCTTCGTAATTGTATTGTTTGTCGTCACAGAGTTCAGTGGATTGACAGATAATAGAATATAATCATTGTGTCCGTACGTTGTAGTGATTGCGCGCGAATAAGGAAATAGTTCAGACATACCTTTGGAAGTTTGTGTTGGAGATCAAGGGAAAGAAGAGGAAGAAGAGTTGGGGTTGGAGCTTGTTTTAATGTCGTGTGAAAATTTTAGGCAGTGGAGTCGGAGAGATAAGATAAGGAGGGGAGCTCCAGCCTCCAAAGTAGACCTCCTCAGGCACAGAGAGCTACAGCCCAGGGTTTTCCGGAGGGCAGCTGTCGAATCAGCAACAACCTGAAACTCCCAATTTGAGCAGAAGCCTAGCTTACTCGCTCAGAAATCGAGGCTCTCTTTCTTGGGCTCGTTTGGCTTTGATGGTTTAGAAGCTTCTTCTTCCTCTCCAACCGGCGGAAGGCTGAAAGGCGTAATCACCAGCCCGCTAGAGCTGCTGAGCTTGAATGAGAGATTCTCCCGGTTCCAGGTGCCTTCCAAGCCGCCACCCTTTTCATGGAATACAGGAAGACTGTGCGCGCGTAGCAGTCCCTGGCCCTTGTCTTCACTGCCTGGCTCCCGGGTAATTGGCGCCTGGTGTTGCAGCGGGATGAGCTCGAGGACTCCATCAGACAATAGTTCCATCCATCTCGTCAGTCCGGACGAGCGCGGGAACAGCGTGATAGGAACTGTCAGAAGCGCCGTTAACTGCGTCGGAAACTGTCGCAGGAGGGCTCTCAGGGCATGCAGGAATCTGAGAATCTCGTGCGGCTGACTCGAGGCCGAGTTGTAGAGTGTGGGTGAGAGGAGGCTGGGAACGACGATCCGGTGGACGGTCGAAGGGGGCGAGTTCTTGATCTTGGACGTGACGTCGGTGATGAACTTTTGAAAGGGAGTTTGCGTCGGTGAGGCCAAGGGGCCGTCCACGGGCGTTGCGTAGAGTTGACCCTTGATGGCGCTGCTTTCAAGACGTTTGCTAAGGTCGAAGCCGTGACAAAATGTACTTACAGTTTGCCCAGGCGTCGCAGGCGTCTGAGTGTCTGGATCATATCGTCAGATGAGTCTTGTAAAGGTAAAGGGAAAGGAGGAAAGAATGAAGCGACATACCTCTGGCTGGCATATTGCGCTGTCCCAGTGTCTCATATCGCCATGCGATCTTCATCTTATCATCCGAAGACGACGAAGACTTGCTGCTGCCCTTGGTCCCGTCTGAGCTTGCAAGTCCTGGAAGCTCCCTCCGCCAAGCGTCGCCGAATCCCAGCAGGTGAACGTGATGCCCCTGAACGAGCCCTTGGGCAGCATAGTATCGCAGCAGCACGCCTCCGAAATCAGTAGTGCCCGTCTCCTCGACGATCAATGAAGTTCCCATGGGCATTCCGGCATGGCCAGACAGGAGCTGATCCAAGGACTGAGTTCCCGTCGAGGTTGTGAGCCGTCCATCCAACGGAGATGGTCTTGTTCCTGGCGCAAGAGACTTCTCTGGTCGGGCAATGGGCTGCGATGGTCCAGATGATCCAATCACGACGTTTCGCTTTCGGAAAGACATAATTGCTGTTATCAGTCTCTGATAAATCCCATATACAACGCAACAACTTCTGTAGTAGAAACAGCTTCTTGTGTGCGTGCCCCGCTTAGTAGGTAAGTTATCCGACGTCAGTCGTCGATTTTATGCACCTAACCCCACTATCATTTTTAGGCCTCTTCCAAACATTTTCTCTTCCCTACGAAACGACCGACGACCTGTACATTCTCTACCCTGCAACACCTTCAACATGGCCAGCGGCGACGCCACTCTCTTTGAGGAATCCTTCACGGTGACCGAGTATGATCAATCCAAGTACGACCGCGTCGCGCGCATCTCGTGCACGTCGAGCGACTCGCAGACGGTCATGACGCTCGACATCAACATCGAGCTCTTCCCCTGCGCCGTGTCGGACTCGCTGCACGTGGTCTTGTCGACGACGCTGTCTCTGGACGGAAGCAAGGAGGAGGACAAGGGCTGGCGGGACGTGGGCAAGGGCGGTGATGCGCCCGCGACGATTGCCGACCTCTACGACTACGTGTGCTACGGCAAGATCTACAAGTTCGAGGAGACATATGATGGAAACACCATGTGCGTATATTCTTAGCGATCTGACCCCGGAGCTCCAATGATATGCGCCGTACTGAGAATGGACTGCTAACCTCTCATTTCCAACATACAGCAACGCCTTCGTTTCGTTCGGCGGCCTTCTCATGTCGCTCCAAGGACCCGTCAAGAAATTGACTCCCCTGCGCGTCGACAATGTGTATCTCCTTGTCAAGAAATAAGCCATGAAACACACTCTCTATCCATCTATCTAGGCTTTAGCTTTACACCGCCGCCACGGGCTTTTGTGTTCCACTAGCTCTAGGTCATGTTAATGATACCCAAACGAATAATCGACATCTTGGACCCAAAGAACCCTTTGAATAAATGCCCTTACACTCTTCACCAACGTCACCTACACATGGGAATCAAGCTGGGCGCCAGTTGCTCTGGTGCGGACCAGGGAATGGAATGTCGCGACGCACCCTGCGCTGAATCTGTTCAATCTCGGGCTCGTTTTCCTTGGTGAGGATGCCGAAGCGGATGAAGAAGTCGAGTGTGACGAGGGCACAGTTGGGCTTGAAACGCCCCTTGGCGAGGTCCGCCTTGACCTGGTCGACATCGCACAAGTCGAACCTCTCAGCCTCGCCATCCTTGGGCTGGGGAATGACGTCGCTGGGAAGCTCGAGATGATAGACCCATTGGCACTCTGGATAAATAAAGCCGCCCTCGCCAACCTGCCCTGCGTCGGTGATGTAGATGTACGTGACGTTGCCGACAAACTTGGCCCCTTTGCGCACAATGTCGTCGGGGAGACTGGCCTCTTCATCGGCCTCGCGCACAACACACTCAAAGGGATCCTCCCCTGTCATGAGCCCTCCTGCTACGGTATTGTCAAGCATGCTCGGGAAGGTTGATTTGTTGCGCGCACGGGTAGGCACCCAGAGCCGAACGCCGTAGGGAGCCGTCTCATCCCGAACGTAGGCAATCATGTGGACGCCGTATCGCATTGTACCGATCAAGCCCATTGCAGCGCGCTCCATGCTAAAGAGAAGCTCGCCAGTCCGGCCGTAAACAGGCCAGAGCTCGTTGCGCCAACCACGGAGTAGGGGAAAGGTCTTGTTCTGGCGCCAGTGATCGGCCAGAGCGGCGACGCGCCGAGTACGTTCCTCTTCAGTAGGTTCCTGGAAAAGTACAACGGTACGGGCCTCTTGATCGTACTTCATCTTTCCCCTAATGGCTTCGGGTACTTTGACGAGTTCCTCCAGGACACGGTCGAGGATGTAGCCGATAGGATACTGGCCTTGATCGTCCTCCCACACGAGGGTGTAGAGGCCAGCATTCATCTTAGTGAAGGCATCGGGGGATGTATCTGCGTACGGGAAGCTTTGATACTGTCAGGGGCTTTGATCTGGGACACAGTCAAGAAGAAGTCTGACTTACATGTCGACCTCGTCGATCAGGTCAATGCTGGTTTTTGACATCTTGACTGGAAGGGTCTGCCGATGAAATAGCCCGTATGCAAAGCTGAATCCCCAGGCGAATCGGCTCTTGGAGTATGTTTTTCTGCCTTTTTGTACAGTTTTGTAGCTCGAGGTGGTCGTTGAGAAAATAAAGTAGTCAGAATGGAGAAAGAGTTAAGAAGATTGCGGCCTTTTCTTGTTGCTGACTTATAGAGGCTTAGAGAGAAGACACTTGCTCTCATACGGCAACTCTCCAGTGATGTCACGAAATTAAAATGATAATTCCAAAGTTCGGCGTCTTTTTCTTCTTCTCAGCAATTGTAATTCGGTGAGACCAGATCAGGAAATCTATGTCACCGTAATCCGTACAATAGCATGGTTCTCATGACTTCCGCCCCACGTCCCCGGTGAGAACCTACACGGCTAGATACATGCAGTTGACAAGCAGCCAAGTACTTAATTATGGACTTCTGATACCAAAACTTGGAGGTGTAGTTTCATTCCGATATCAATCAAGATGACTCTACAGCTTCGTACTAATTGTGTCCCCCTTGCGGTAGCTATGCAGCCATTTGATTCTTAACCCTCTCTTACAATAAGCTTACCCTAGAGGAACCAGCAAAAGAGGAAGTTCCCGTCACTAAACTGTTCCATTCCTTTCTGGACAGCCCCAGAACTGCGCACCAATCGTCTCATACCACCCGCCGATAGAAGGACAAAGAACTTACAAGGCCCATCCACTTACTCACTCAACACCAACGTCTTTGATACAAGATATCTCAACTCACCACCATCGTTGTACCCTCAGCGACCACTCAATCGGTATATAAGTACACTCTTTACCACATCTTAAACCTCAATCAATCACAATGTCCTCTCCCCTCTTCGGCATCGTCCCCGCCGGCCAGCCCTTAATCACCGAACCATCCTCATCGCCCTCACCAACATCACTCCTCTACAACCTCCCCACCGTAAAATCCTTCTCCCACATCGTTGTTCTCATGCTCCCCGGCGTCGCCCTCCCGCCAAACACTGCCGCTGCCATCTACCTCGCCACCGCCAGCGACGTTGCCGCGGCCGCCCAGTCCGGAGGTACTCCCAACTTCCGCTTCCTCGGCGGCATCGGCCCGGGCAAGGAGAGCGCCATGT
Source organism: Fusarium cicatricum (assembly GCA_021730345.1). NCBI lineage: Eukaryota > Fungi > Ascomycota > Sordariomycetes > Hypocreales > Nectriaceae > Fusarium > Fusarium cicatricum. The sequence continues at coordinate 209 of JAJODA010000889.1, read as the reverse complement.
TCAAGGTGAGCGGCGGCGGTGACGCGAATGGCCTTGTCATCGGCGTCTCGGTCGAGCCTGAGGAATCTGTGGGCCAGCGTCTTCAGGAGCTGGCGGCCAACAAGGCCAATTCGTCTGGAGGGCAGCCTAGCACGGCTGTTCTTGCGCAGCGCATCATCCAGAATGCTTTCAACTTTCTCTCGAGTTTCAGCGGGACGGCCGGGCCCGGC
>JAJODA010000888.1:0-10208 GCA_021730345.1 Fusarium cicatricum | reverse complement strand
GGGACGGTCGCTTGAGCAGGTACTCGGGCGCAGGATCGGAGCCGTTGTGGGTGAAGTAGAGGATAGTGTTGAGGGGGTTCTCGGAGGAGGATCTGAACCGATACGTCGGGAGGTTTTCGTCGAGCATGTTACTGACTGTCTCGTTTGTCAAAGATTCGAGTTGCGATAGTTGGCTCAGGTTGTTTGGGAAAAGGTCGTAGGTGTTTGCAGATCGATAGCGCGGGATGACGTAGAAGCACAGTCGACGGTAGCAAGAGCGTATATCGATGAGAAAATGGGTATCGCAGTGGTTTATGGTGTTTTGAGAGAGAAAATGAACAAAGAGAATCCACAAGAGGGCTGATGCGAAAGCAGACAGTTGAGCGCAGACCCAAGGGCGGGGCAGGACGAGGCGTACTTGAACGTCCTGAAGCTGGCTTGGCCTAGCCTAGAGGACCACGAGGCAGGCTGCAGATGGGACTTTTGTCACGAGGTGAGCGCTTAAAGAACAGACAAGATGAACTAGATGAAACAAGAGAATGATACTGATCAAAACAGAGTTCGCTTGCCCTTTATTAGTAGCTATTCATGATAGGACTCTTCACTTCTTTCAAGAACCTACAGATCTAGTCCTTTGTAGGTCCAAGATCCCGTCTTGCGTGGCTAAAAAAACGGGCCAACGTCATGAACGTGTGCGTGTGTGCGTGGAACTACGCCACACCCGGTCCCGCGAAAAGAGGCTGTGCTCGTCCTTGGGCCCTGTGCTTCGCCATTCGTCGGTTGCTATTTGCGTCCTTTGTTTAGCCTGATCGACAAAAGTAACTAATCAAAGCTAACAAGTTTCCAGATGCGACATCGGCTTCGAATTATCCGAGGTGCAAAGCCTCGGATCTGTCGTTGTTGGCGACCCAGCCAGTAAATGGCGCCGAGCATGTCAAACGCGCGTCAGATCATTTTGAGCCTCACCATCCGCGTCAGTCCTGTCACCCAGTCAACCCTACTGAGGCATTCCAATGCGCCATGAGGGACTCGTTCGCTTCTGCTGCTTTTATGGTCCTCTTCAGCCTTGTACTTGATCTGAGGTGAAAAGGGCAATGCATTCTTTTCTTTATTCATCTTCGTAAAAGTAGAAATCGGTCCTCATCTTCGCATTCTATCTCTCGAGCCAACTCATAAAACCCTCATGCAAGATGCCCACGTCTCTAAACGTGGCGGGGACTCTTAGAAAGACCAAATGAAACCCCGCCCTATCCCCATAACGCCGTTTATCCAATGCATATCCCAATCCGTTTATCATGCTCTTTCATGCCATGTCTGGCATTCCTCGTTTTCGCTATGAGCTCATCCTTCTCATCAACTTCAGCGCCCCACAAAGGTTGACTCGGGCTATAGTAGTAGTCCGCCTCTCATCGGTGCCTTTGGAGAATTCATTCGAAATCCATTCGATGATGCAGACATGCGACATGCGGTGCTCGATTCGATCGTAGAAGCATCGCTGTAAACGTTGAGTCTTTGGTATGTAGCGCAGGACCACGTATGCGCCATAAGGGTTGAGCTGCCCTTGTCCGTCGTGTCTCGCGCATGATCGTGCTACTGTGTGTATCAACACATGCTCCTCTTTCAGCCTGTCGAGGCCTTGAAATCGGCCAAGTATCGGCATCTGCCCGTCTCTGGCTCGTTGCTCTTCTCATAAAGCATGTCGTCGTGGCGTGTTGGGCTTTCCGTTTTCAACGTCTTCGTGTTCGGGTATCAGTGTACAGCAAATATGCCGTTTTCCATCATTTCTCTGTCCGAGAACATCTTTGCGCGGACGCAAAATGTTCGCCAGTACAATCCTCCATGTAACAACAGCCACGCTAAGCGGGAGGCACACGACTTATTGCAGTCTCCTCTTCTTCCGAGACCGGTGGTTGGCGAGGACGGCGCCGTCGCCGGTCTTGCGGTCTCGGTCTGCAACATGGGTACCAACAGCATACGAAACAAGCGACAATGAGGCCTATGGCTAGGCCGATGAGAAAGCCGCGCATTATTTTCTCGCCATTTGAGCCTCCTCTGGCGATGCCCATGAACTTATCGCGGAATAGATCGTCTGCAAATGAATTCTCGGGCATGATATTGCCAGAACTGCCCGATGTTGAAGAGCCGTCGTTCTCTGGTGATGATGAGTGTTCACCGCGGGGAAGAATAAGCCATCTCGGTGCGGTGGCCATGGCGTCGAATCCGGGGAGCGGCAAGCACTGCTAGCCGCCAAGCGAGCTCCAAAAGCGAGCAGATAGGTTTGAGTAAGTGAATAAGCTTAATGTTTCCTTATCCTCTTTGGCCGATAGTAAAAAGTGAGAGCAGGAATGCGAATCCACAGGAAACAATCGAGCGGTAGACTTGGGATGATCCGGTCGATCCGAGGGTGACCGGAGCGGCAGCGGAGGTTGAGGTTGGGGATCGACAATGGGCGCAGAGTAGCGAGGGTCGGCGTTGGTCGTCTTCCTGCCGGACCGGAAAGTCGACACTGACGAGCGAAAAAGATACCGCTGAGATGTCAATGCAAAGAACGCCACCACACCAAATATTGTGATGGTAAATCACCGTTTGGCAGCAGCACAAGCAAGTCTCAGTATGAATACCTAAAGACCACCGATAAGCCGGCGAGACGAGCCAAATGTCAGCTTGGGAGGAAACGAAGGCGAGTGGAAATGCAGATGCAGCAGCGAAAACAGGCTTCTCGACACGTTGACTTGAGCAACAGCGTCATCCCGCAAAAACAGGAAGAAACGATGAGTAGTCGTAAAAACAGCAGAAATTCCAAAGAGAATGGAAAAAGTGGACAGACGGGAGAGTCTGGGGGTTGGGAATTTGCGAGTCGATAAGGAAGTGAATGGAAAATCAAAACCTCCAGCTCCCGCTAAAACGCTCAAGCAAGTCCAACCCACGCTCCTTCCCCAAGGAATCAACCGCGCAGGGCAGGCAAGAGGAGACTTGACCAGCCTGACCAGGAAGGAGCAGGGAACAGCCGTCGGGACGCGCCTTCCGTCTCGTCTTTCTCCCGCCTTGTCTACTTGTCTCCCAGTCCCTCATGCCTGACTCTCTCTCCCTCCTCACTTGATTCCTCTCTCTCGGCGCCACGCACGCCCGATCAGCGAGGGGCGCCAAGGCCCCATGGCATTGGATGTTCAGGGGGGGTTGGTTTGCTCTCTGTGTGAGTAAGTTGGGGTTGTGAATGTCGAGAGTTATTGTGGCGGCTGTCACAGTCAATATGTAAACATCTCTGCAGCTCCCAGGCTGTCCCTTATTCGCTCTATTGGAGTCAAGCTCGTTCGTCTCGTCTGGTCTCGAGTTGAAAAAGGTATCTTGGTTTCATTGACTAAACAAATTCCCCGCCCCCAGTCTTCCCAGCCCTCCACTCTCACCACGTCACTATCGCCTGCGAATTGCGGGTTTTCGCCGCGCCGTGGCTGTGCCTTCCCCGCAGCTGGAAACCGCGGGGTGGCTGATAAGGTTATACCGGCTCTTGGGGAGGCACAAATGGGCCTGCCTTCCGCCGGCTGAAATGCCCGCCGCTGGACTCGGACTTGGCAAGCACAAACAACGATTGTCGACAAGGCCGGGGGCCAAGTGGATAAGACCTTACCACAGGCTGGTTCTGAGATAATCAAAAGCACATGGTGGTCACATTAAATGCGCTGCATAAGATCCGGCTAAGGCACCTCGAGGCACAACAATAAGCTTAATCGTATCATGCTTATTTCCAGGCACATTCCCTCGGCCCGCATCTACCAGTCACCCACCATCCGCCTTGTATCTCGTATCTCCGAGCATCTTGGCTACATTATTGGCCAAGGCACTGAAACGTTGAGGGTTAAAGTAGACAGCAACGTCAAGGCCCTCCAGATTCCTCAATCAATCATATAACAAACAGAGACCTAACATATGGCGATTCTACCATCACGATATAAATGTGACAGGGCCAGCAAGCCGTTGTCTCATTGCCTTTGCTAATACTGCAACAAAAAAGACATTACATCGACTGTAGCTTTGAGACAAATGTCTGGGGCTCATTTTGTTGTCCATTACAATCGACCATTCCAGCGTCGTATTGGCCTGTGGCGTAGCTGCATATCCGAGGTTGCGCGCTGCAGATGCAGTCTTTCAGTCCAAGTCTTGAAATTCTTCTTTGTGCAAAAAAGGGGTTTGTGGAGAGTCAACTGCAGTATGTATAATGTCAACATGTTGCTGTTCAATCATGATAATCGCTAACCTACTCTTTCAGGACATTGGTCCGTTAGAGAACAGGATCATCCAATAACTGCTGGTCAGGAGTATGCAGTAGTGCTACTCCTCCTCATTTGCTTCTGCTCGAGTTTGGCCCAATTAAGATGCTACCCAAGGTTGGTACTCCGTAGACTAATTGAGCATCACTTCACTCTACCACCCGGGGTAACAAGCCGGAAACGTCAGCGGTGGCTACTGTATGTTGCAAGGATATAAAGGCATCTACCAGGTTAGTGGATACCAAGACGGCACTTGTTTGTTCCATCCTGTTTCTCCGAGACACTTCCTGTCACGGCCCCTATATTGATTGTTTCTTGTTCTACTGGTGATGGATCAACCATTAGGATCGCCACAGGATGTAACGCAAAAACCAGTGCGTATCAGCCGGAGAACGGAAACATCTGTTCTCTATGACGTCCAGTCTTGGTACCCAACGTTAGACCGCCGACTCTAGATCTCACAGTCGCAAAGCATCACTCAAATAGGCATTGCACCGTCAGCCTCAATCTCGTAGCTAAGTCAACGGTTAATGTCAACGGCGTACTATGGCGGTAACTCGGTTCCGCCGGCCGGGGCGTTTTGCACCCCCGTCTAGTCGAGTACCCCTGTGTAGAAGATGGCTCGCAGCATTCAGACTTGGTACAATTCCGAAAGATGCTCCAAGTACCCAGATGCTGGGTATCTGAGACCAGGGAGATATGCAGTACGACTACCATTTGGCGCCTCAGGGCTGTAAACCTCTCATCCCCTTAAAGATTCAACCAGCTCCTGGCCCAGCGCGAATGCGATTGTGAGCTGTTGTTTACTTGTTTCTTCCACGAGTTGCTTCATCATCTCAGCACTCAGCAAGCAATGGAGAACATTGACTTTGTAGTGATTGGTGCCGGTAAGAAGACAAGCCCTTTCCCTTCTCAGTACTCGTGATGAGAGTTTGGCTCTCAACAGGCCCGAGTCAAAATGAACAGTCAACTCACATATATCCAGGCTGGGCTGGCCTCGCCGCCGCAAAGGCTCGCCATTAGCTTCACCTAGAGGAGTCGCTGGCGATCCTCGACTCGGCTGCCACAGTCGGCGGCACCTGGGCAGAGCATCGTCTCTACCCGGGTCTCAAGAGCAATAACATGCTCGGCACCTACGAATACCCAGACTTTCCCATGGACTCGGAGACGTTTGGTGTGCAACCGGGTCAGCACATCCCTGGCAACGTGGTGCACGAGTACTTAACCAAGTACGCCCAGCACTTTGGCATCTATGACAAGATCCGCTTCGAGCACAAGGTCGAGTCTGCCGAGCACCGAGACGGCGGCGGCTGGATCTTGACTGCGCGAGATGTCAAGGCTGGCAAAGACGTCCAGATCCTGGCCAACAGGTCAGTTGTGGCTACCGGTCTCACTTCCGATGCCTTTCTGCCTCACTTTGATGGCCAGGATAAGTTTGAAGCGCCCCTGTTCCATGGCAAGGACTTTCTCCAGTACGCGGATACACTTGACACAGCCAAGTCCGTGACGGTATTTGGTGGCACAAAGACGGCCTGGGATCTTGTGTATCAATATGCTACAAAGGGGATCGAGGTGAACTGGGTCATCCGGGGTAAGTAACGACACGGCTCTTCAACTGGCTCCCATGACTGACTCTCTCAGAATCTGGACATGGCCCTGTCTGGATGGCACCTCCATATGTCACGCCCCTCAAGAAGTGGCTCGAGAAGCTGGCTCACACCCGCATGCTGACGTGGTTCAGTCCGTGTAGCTGGGGCGCTGCGGACGGTTACTCAAAGACTCGCAACTTCTACCACGGCAGCGTCGTCGGACGCGCCATCGTCAACAAGTTCTGGGACATATTGGGCAGCGATGTCGTGACCCTGAACCAGTACGACGTGCACCCCGAGATGGCCAAGCTCAAGCCCTGGAGCAACCCTATGTTTGTAGCGTCGAGCCTGTCCATCCTCAACTACGACACGCCCTTCTTCGACCTCGTCAAGGACGGCGTCGTCAAGGTGCACATCGCCGATATCAACGGCCTGTCCAAACGGACGGTTCACCTGTCCAACGGCACCGCGCTGCAGACCGATGCCCTGTGCTGCTCAACGGGCTGGAAGCACGTTCCGCCCATCAAGTTCCTCCCCGAGGGTATCGCCGAGGAGCTTGGCATTCCGCACACGCCGTCGCCAGAGTCGTTTGCTCCTCAATCGCTCGTGGACCAGATCGACCAGGAGATCCTGGAGCAGTTCCCGCGCCTCAAGGACCAGCCGGTGCAAAACACCAAGTATGAGCCATCGCTGCAGAACAAGGGCGTCTCGAGCAACGACACCATCACTCCCTCAACGTCGCTGACGCCGTACACGCTATATCACTTCATCGCGCCGCCGTCAGCGCGCTTCCTGTCCACTCGCGACATCGCCTTTGCCGGTATCCTCATGAACTTTACCGTGTCGATGATTGCGCACGCGCAGTCACTCTGGATCAACGCCTACTTTGACGACAAGATCACCTCGCTCGCGCGTGCCCCGACGCCTGAAGCCCTGGCTCGCTTCCAGCACAAGGCGGTGCTGCACAGCCGGTTCTGCAAGTGGCGATATCCAGCCGGCTACGGGCACAAGTATCCAGACTTTGTGTTTGACGCGGTGCCGTATCTGGATCTGCTCCTGACGGACATGAATCTGTCGATTTACCGTAAGAACGGTTTGGCATCCGAGGCGACGGATCCGTATGGGCCAGAGGATTATAGGACGTTGGTGGATGAGTGGAAGGGGAAGCAGGTGAGCGAAAATGAGGCGGAGGTTTGATTCAAGCCAGGATAATAATGTAAAGAAACGATGAGCTGGAATAACACTGCGAACTTTATGAATACTATTGCTTGAAGGTTTAATTCAGTATTGCAAGAGTAAAGATGCACTTGCTACGAACAAGTTAAATATCCATATTCTGCCTGTTGATGCTTAGGCAGCCGCCGGGTCCCTAACCTCGGGGCAGGGGTAGACACAAGCTTCATATAAATCGGCTTACATCCAATCTCTCACTATCAGCTTCAACTCTTAATTCCTCTAATCTCCTGTGAATTCCTCGCCATGACTCAAGTCATTGATCTTACAGGCTCATCACCCCCAGTCTCAACCCGTCAGACACGCAGCTCAACTCGTCGTCTAGTCTCCTCAACACCATCCCCGCCCTCGCTCAACACTCCTCCAAGACCACAGCACATCCCAGATACATCATCCTCAAAGCCCAAGATCGAGCATCTCCCCTCAACACTCTCCGTCTCCATCCCCCGCCTGCGTCTCCTGCGTGGCCAGCGCGACCCCCTCGTTACGAAGCGAAAATGGCTTTCCTCGCACACAGTCCCTCTCCCACAAGACGTCCTCGATGCTCTCACCAGTAATGAGACGTTCCCCTTCAACCCTGTAGATGCAACACTCATCTTTGCCCAGGCCCAGGCCGGTACAGCAGTGTGCATCTCACCCGACGGCGTGATTCTTACATGCGCCCACTGCGTCGCAGAGTCTCCCTCTGAACTCACAGAGGCTCCAGTGCACACCCTCATATCCTCCACAGGCGCCCTCATCTCGGCGCGCGTCATGGCCTGGGATCCAACCCGTGATCTCGCCCTGCTCATCATCGAGCAAGCCGAGCTGCCCCACCGGCCATTCCCCTACGTCCGTATCTCCTCGTCTCCCCTCAAGTTCAACACCCGCCTCCTCTGCGTCGGCCATCCAGGCTCAGAGGACCTCGAGGCCGAGCGCCGCGGCGTCCTGACAGAGTACGACACCCTAGTCCTGAGCGAGGGCACGTTCCGGGGCCTGGCTACGGGCCAGGATCCGCAGGACAATAGTGAGATCGGGGCTCTGAAGCACTCCTGCTGGACCTACTGGGGACATAGCGGCGCGGGGCTCTTTGAGCGGCGGACGGGGAGCCTCGTGGGCATGCACTCGAGCTGGGATGAGGATACAGGGACAAGGAGGGGCGTGCCGCTGGAGGCAGTGGTGGCCTTTCTGGAAGAATTTGAGGGTAGATGTCGTAGAGGGAAGGGAGAGGAGATGGGGGGGGACTGGAGGTGGTTTGTGAGTTGAGTCGAACAGGACAAGAATGATAGTGTGTTTATGAGGTTGAAGCATGCTCGAGGCGCTGGAAAAGGAGCCAGCATTATATCGTGTAAGTAAGCACAAAGAGACTACAAGATGGACACTTGATCTATCACCTTTTCCTCAGATAAAGTCAGTGTATTTGGGTAGTCCAGCCGGTTCCGACAGCTCCAGGAATCTACCGGACCCAACATACACCACTCAAAGTCATCATTCTTCTGTCCAAGAGCAATTCCACGAGACTGACTTTCTATCTTCAATGCTCATCCATACATCTAGCCAGGTCAACCCCCCTCCATTCTCCCAACTCTTGATTAGCGTCGCTCATCACTGGCATTTCTCCCTTGTCCTGCGTATGGTTGAATTAAGATACATATCCCCATGGATGGTAAGAATAAATAAAAGGTGATATGCATGCCCGCCACTCCTTGTAAAACGACCGTTAAAAAACGTTGCCGACTTTTCAAACGCCACAGCCCACGATGTTCCCCATGATGAGTTCGTGAATAAATCATGCAGGTTGATGAGACTTTGTCCCGCCCTGCCCCTTGCACAATAACGCCAATGCCTTCGAGTCTCCGGTTGAGTACAGGCACATGTTTCTGACTGGCAAACACCCGGAGAAAGACTCGTCGTGCCAAGCAACGAGGCTGCCTGTGGTGAACCCAGCTGAGGGCTCAACAGCTGTAGAGATTCCACTCCTGGACCAGCCCTGTTGTCTAGCCCCACGAATAACTCGGTGCCCTGCATGCTTCAAGTTCAAACAGAACTCCTCGAGCCCTGCTCTTCAAACAATCCTCCTCTTTACTCGCCGAATCATGTCCTTGGTGTGCTTCAGGACATACCGAATTGGGCACGCCAAGCGGCATCTACCGCTTGCCCCATAAATAGACCACGGTTTGTGTTTCAGGTTCAGCAACTCAGCTCAGAAATCCTGACTCCACCGAAACAAACATCGCCAAACGTCATGCAGACGGCTGGTTTAGTCTTCCTGGTCTTGTCCCGTTCCACTTCCAAGGAAACACTCAGAGTTGCCCCAGAGCTAAAAACAGCCTTGTCGCGGTATGTCGGTATATTATCATGACCCTGCAGGCCTGACGTGCAGTATGCGTCGTGCGCTGACCACAGATATGAGGTTGGTTTCGGTAGGCGCCCGTCTGCGCCGACCTGATGCTTGATACTCGACATGTCATAAATCATAATCGCATGATCCAACAGTTAGTAGGTCGACAGATGACCTAGATAATGCCTCCTGGAGGATCGTAACCCGGAGCTGCGCCTCTTGAAGTATTCCCCAGTCCTGCGCTTCCTGGCTCTCCATCCATTGGCGCCGTTGTCGTCTTCCGTAGCATAAACATGGGCTTCTTGCCTTCCTTGTCCAGTTGCTTGAACAGTATCAATGGCTTCTCCTCGAGACCCAGACAACGCTCCTGGTCGCCATAAACAATGTAGAGAGCGTATTGGTCCCAAGGAGCATTGATCTGATACTTCTTGAGTGCTGCGGGAAGAACTTTGTAGCAGGGGTCCTCCATGCTGACTCGGAACGACTTGAAGATCTCAACAGAGGCGTTACTTTGACTTGGGGTATCGGGTACCGGGGTTTCTCGTCGACGAGGAGGCCCTTGCGGAGCTTTTTCGCGGGAAGTATAGGCGTTGGCATGACCGTCGTCATTAAAGGTGGTTCGTGTGGAGGGCGTCGGGGCATCGCTTCGGTAGGATCGAGAGCCGAGGGTAGTGCCGGATAGGTGGGTCGGAGGAGAGGTCGGGGATGGAATATTGGGTGAAGGATACGAAGGGGATGACGCGCTCTGGCCGCCCCCGTTCATGGCTGCAAGGTGTGAGGACGACAAGACAGCCCGCTCCGCAGCATTCGCGGGATCCAATG
>JAJODA010000887.1:0-61160 GCA_021730345.1 Fusarium cicatricum | reverse complement strand
GTAATATATATAGAACTTATTAGCTACCTTATATAGGGACTTTTCTTTCTCTAGCTTACTTAAAATAGTAGCTTTAGCTATAGAAGTAAATTTATAATTATATTAGTGATTTCTAGTTATTTTAGTTATAAAAGTATACTTCTAACCTATCTTATAGTTAAATTATCGCGTTATAAAATAGGAGGGTTATTATAATATAAGGTATTAATTAATATGCGGGGGTGCGGGGTATACAAAGACTTATGATGGCTGACTATATAGTTATAGTACTAGCTTCGTTTATTTTCTACCCCTGCGGGCGTGATTGTAGGAAAATTAGAAACCCGAATTTGAATTGAGGCAGTTGTAGACATGGTCAACCGTAAACCCCGCAGAGGCGTATGTGATCCTGGCCACCAAGAGATCGATCGCTTTCTTCTGCTTGCCGAGACGTGGTTTTGCGAGAGGGCTAAAGCCACAAGAGGCTCGTCCCGTCTAGGAGGACGGGTAAGCAACGATTGTCAGTTTTGAGTTTTGCGAGCGCACACCACACATACCGAGCAACGCCATGTCCTCTCGTGAGAACAACGCTAGAGTTTGTCCACGACAATCGAGATCCGGGCTTGACCTTTGCCGACGGAAGACAGGACGAAGTGAATAAGCTAAGCAAACATCACTGAATGTCTGATCCCAGTATTCGGCAGAGAGCCAGGACAAGGCAGGAAATGCCGATGAATGAAAGAATGCTGATGAATGTGCAGAACCAACAGACGGCGGCGGGTCCTTCTCCAACGGTTAGCTCGCAACAGGACGAGAAGCACGTCAAGACCATGCAGGTTTTGCTCCTAAGATTACAGCATGCAGCAAGACAAGTCGAGATGGGCCAACGGGGTGGGCTCCTTTGGTGTGTTGGACTCGCCCGCAGATGAGCAAGGCTTGGTCCACCTGAAGCTGAACCCGACAGTCTGGTTCATCACTGTGATTCGGGGCAGCGGCCACATCAGCCTTCCGTTCACATGACACAGAGGCGTCGGCCGGGGAGTCTTCCCGCAGCGCCTCTGTGGGTATAATCGACAAGATGGAGATAACGATGATCCCGTCATCCAGTGACAAACCTCTTTAGACAATTGTCCACCTCTCAGCGTTGGTTCGGTCCGACCGATGTTTGCTTCCGTTAGCATCATGGATGCTTGGATCCTGCACTTGGATGTCCTGGATGGGCGGTCGAGGAGCCTCAAGAGGTTCTAAGTTGGCATGGGGTTTTCGGCCCAAGGCGGAGGCTTGTTGGGCCGCCTGTAACTCACCCAAGTCGGCCGCTGAAGAAAAAGAAATACTTGGCTCTTGCAGAAACGAGGCTTGCTTGAGTGAGCAAACGGCATGCTTAGAGCAGCAGACGGCTCCATCCTTATCACCTCTCATCTCATCCTCCACCAAGACCATGTTGAAGCGAAGAAGGCCTGGTTGTCTCAGCCCCGAACACAACCAACAGCAACAAGAAGCATGCCTTTGCGGCAGCACACCACCCCGCCCTTGTCTCTCGTTCCATTTCAGACCTTGAAGCGTGGACGTTGCTGCAGGCGGTTTATTATTGCAGCCAGCAGGAGCTTTCCCTGCATGTCTAGTTGAACGCCAACCCTCCCCTTGACTGATCACTTATAGAGGCCGCATCGCTCCCGCAGAAGGTTATCGAGATCGCCCACCTCACTTTTGAGACCTCTCGAAGCAAAAATGATCCTTCTTCCTCGGCAACATGTTGGCCCCATTGGCGGTCCCCTCGGTCATGATGCTCGGAGTTCCTTCTATCATACTCCAACCTGCTCGACGACTCGTGCAGTCTGGCTCCCACCACCTCGCCAGCCCACAATGCCATCCATGATGGAACGCCTTCCTACTGAAGTTCAGAGGATCATCTTCTCCAAACTGGACTATCAGTCGCTCATCTTCCTCTCCAGCGTGAACCAGCACTTTCACCGCTTGGTTGACCCTCGACGAATGGCGGACCCGGTAGACAAGTTCGAATTCGTCATGAGAGCAGCCAAGGACTTTTCGCGACATCGGCGCAGCGAAAAGGGCCGGGACCATCAGCCTGGCAATCTCGAATGCTACATTTGCTTCCGCGTACGGGCACCGGAGCATTTTGACGTGCTGCAGGCCTCGTCGGCCTTTTTCGACCCACAGGGCCGCGTCGTATCGGATCGGGAGCCGGGTCCGGGGGACCGACGCATCTACCTTCGCCGGTTCTGTATCGAGTGCGGGGTCAGATACGGACTTCATGCACCGTTTGACAGTCTGACGACCAAGGCGGGCCAGGATCTCTGGGTCTGTCGATGTCGGCAGGTCTGGCAGAAGCCCAATTGCCTGCGGTGCCTGGGCTGCGGAGCGAGCTGCCCGCTGCGACCAAAGAAGAGGTGGTAATGCAGCAGCGGCAATGATATCGGGGTCCAGTTCCCTGCTACATTAGGGGATCTGGGTGGCGACAGCCTCGACGGCACCTTGATTAGATGACAAGGCGCAGGAGAAGCGCTGACGAACACACATTCGAGCAGCTCCACCACGGAGAATGCAGCAAAAGCCGGACGCTGGCACTTGAAGATCCTAGACTAGGCCAAGTCGTTGACAGGAAAGTGACAGCAGCAAAGGCAAGTCTAGCTGGGGTCTTTTCGGGGCGAGCGGGAGTGGATTTGACGAGCCCCAGAATCAGGGGTCCTTGGATGATATCGCATTTCACCGGCAAGCCGTTTGGGATGGGACTTTTTACTCTGATGTATTTTCTGGACGTGGGTGATGAGAGATTGTATTGATTAGTTTGGTTCGTAAAAGTAGAGATATAAGATTCGCATCCTCGTATACCTTGGAGTACCAGTACCATTACTCCGTACCTTTGATGATATGCACCAGCATGAGAGCCCATCATCATCACCATCATCACCACCCACACCAACCTTGACCGTACGTTCTCAGCTTCTTCAGCTTACTCTCGCAATTCAATAGCTTCTAGAGAATTCCACGTCTAGACTCGGCCTCGCAACTCTCCAGGGCGGCCGGGATCCGGAAACGAAGCCGACGGCACGTCCCATCAGCTGACCTCACGCGGTTCCCAGGTCTCGATCGCGCAACGTGGTGTGCATGGACGATGTTCTATTCGACATTCTGAATTCGGGCGTCACATGAACATGTTGAATATTGTCATCTGGGTTTATTTGTCGCAAACTTGTTGGATATTTGCGCGTATACTTTTCTAGGTGGCTCCATGTCACGAGCACCCAAACTCGGGCTTACTGCTGTGGTTGCTGCTGTTGTTGTTTTGCTAGTGAATCGTTGTTTTTGCCTCCTCCTTTTTTCCCTCTCTTTGTTTCTCTTTCTCCCCTTGTCTTAATTACGAAGCTTTCCCCCCCTGTGAATGCCGGGCGTTGTGTAAAGGGAGGGCGGGACATTAATCCCAGACCCTTTTTTTCGCCTCTGCACGGCTGTGATTCACCATCATATTACACGGACTATCTATCTCAAAACATAAAGTCACTTGACCTCTTTCTCTTTTTTTTATCTTCTTCTGCGTCCTTGATCAAATACTCTGCGCATCTTGCTTGACGTCACTCAGATCTGGTTCCTTGGCATCTCTCATCCATCATCATCTACACTACCCGCAACTACAGGACGACATATGCGAATGGCCAGCGTTTCCACACAAAGTAATGACTCGGGAATGTCTTCAATGTCCATCTCGTTGACCATTGACGAAATTCCTAAACTCGACCTTGACTCCAAGAAAGAGCTGTGCACGAGTGACAATGGTATAGGGTCGTTGAATGCTGGAGATGCACAGGTGACTATCACTCCATGATTCACTGCTTCAGACATGACTAAGTAAACAATCCTCCTAGACTCTGCCTACAGCTTCTACTCCAACAACACCCAGCGAGAAGCCTCTGCTGTGCAAAGACATTCTGTCCCTGGACCAGCTCTCAACCTCGCTAGACACCGTCGAAACAGAATACGGCGGCACCTCTGGCTCCGAACCTGGCTTCGCCTCGGACTCGGACTTTTGGACCGACGACGAAGATGATGACACGACAAATGAGTAGGAGTTTATCCGGTCTTGACGGTTTTCTCCCTCAGCGGGTATTGACCACGTTTCTCCCTTAGATCCGTTCTCTGCCTGACAAGTCGAGGAGCCCGTCCCCTCGACTCGACAGACAGCCTCCGCCCTCTCCTTCCGCGGCGCCTATCCTTCAAGCCGCTCGAGTCTCCCAAGCAGGAGACGCCCATCGAGGCTGGCCCGACAACACCCTCCCCCGCGGGGCCCTCGCCGGGCGTCGCCATCTTCCACAACGACTACTTCAGCGTCGGGCCGTCGGCGATCGCGGGGTGGGGCGCCTTTGCGGCGCGGGACCTCAAGTATGGAGACCGGATCCTGTCCGAGAAACCGTTGCTGGTGGCTAACACGGAGACGCTGTTCAAAGAGTTCGACCGGCTGAGCCCTCCAGACCGCGAGGCCGCCATGGCGCTGCATGCGAATAGCTACTTCAAGCCGGGCACGCCGAGGCTGCAGGCCATCTGGACGACCAACTGGTGAGTCGAGAGTACAAAAAGCATGATAGCTTTCTTACTAAAAGCAAGATTTGTAGTTTCGCGGTCGACGTCGACGACATGGCTGGTCTGTTCCCCATCGCCTCTCGCTTCAACCACGCGTGCCATCCCAAGAACAACATCCACTACACGTACAACGCCGCAGAAAACACACTCGACATGTTTGTCAAGGTCAAGAGCATCTCGGCCGGTGACGAGCTGACAATCTCGTACGGATACAAGCGGAGACCCCTCGATCTCTTCTACCGCTTCGGCTTCCGGTGTCGGTGCGGCGCGTGCCCCGGCTTGGAGGAGGATGATCTGATAGATGAATGGTGATTTACATCATGATTGTTATTGTTTCTTTTGGAGTTTTTGCGGAATAACTCCCCTCAGCAATTGGACGCCGCAACTTTTCTCATCTCTGCGATTCGGGTGTTGGGGCTTGGTTGGATTCACTCGTTAGCGACGGAGCTCTCGGATGGTCCTGGTCATCAAAAGGATAAAAAAAGGGGATTTGGCATGGGGGCGTCTTGGTTGTCGAGTTTTGAAAGCGAGCCATAGATTTGCTTGCTTGGTCGTTGAACGCGAGACACAAGGGACTCGGGTTCTCGATTATGGGAGATAGCTAGACTGCCACAGGGTATATTTCACTATATGAAGGAAACGGAAGGGAAAAGTTATTATGTGATTTCTTATAGTTGCAACGCATGCTCCAAGGTGTGACTCGGTCTACATGATCCTCCTTTAACACACAAGCTATACCCCTGTCCGGTCGGCCCTCTGTCTCGAGCCACTCCTCAGAGACGTCGGGCATGAAGCTCCTCGGGCGCCAACTGGAGATTGTAGATGTTATAGGAGTTGAACTTGAGAATGCCGAGTTCTGACTCTTGCATCATCTAGAGCGTTGTAGCTATTGATCGCCTTGTCATGAGTGAGCTGCGGATTAACTACTGCCTGCCCAGCCCATATCCACCTCCTAAGTAAGTAAGCCTTGTATAATGGTTGGCTTGCAGAAGAGCAAGGACTACCGTCATGATTATAATATCTGGAAGAACAGATCAATATGAAACTATGCCTAAGGGAACTGTTCTTTGCCATCTCCGTGTCAGTTACCCACTTGCCTGGGACCGCAGGCAATAATACTTTATACCGTCTTACAATTCGCCCAACAATTGAATCAATAGACCTTTCCTACCTAGCACTACTGAAAATGAGTAATTATGAGTAATTCAAGATCTCATTGGGTACATTGGCTTGCTGTGGCAGTGTGCACTTAACGTTATGCCTAGGATGAGCCATCCCCCTCATTTCGCCGAGTGAGTCAATCATCATCTCACTCGGCTCATCTACGTAACAAGACTTGCACCGAGGACCCTATAATATATGGAAAAATGTCTCCTTTTAACGACAAGTTCAGTCTTGTTGATTGTCAAGGCTTCAATATCTTTGTATCCGGCCAGTTATATCACCACCTTTTGCCTGACTGTTTTCACCTACAACTGATAAAACAAAAGAACCAGAAACATCTATGGAACTGTTTCAACTTATTGAGGAGCATCGTCCTGATAGTGTCACTAGCTGGTCATGCTCCCAGGATGCACACTCGGGCGACGACGTCCTCTTGTTCAACTTTACCAGACTCACTCTGAATCTCCAACTCTCGGCTGACCACCAACATCTAACCTCATGCCGGGTAATCGACACAGACAGTCTATTTCCCAGAAAGAGGATTGATCCCCTGAGGGGGGAAGTGCGCCGCATCGTAAAGACCGTCTGCCGTGACGCGTCGTCTCTCGTCAGGGAGTTTGACCTGGAGGTGGCTATCCTACAAGCTCTCGAGAGCATCTGTGAGCTGGAATTTGAATGTGAACCAGTTCTGAGTCCTGTAAACTACGAGAAGGGCTGGCGAGCTGAGCAGGTCTCGGACTGGAACGAGGTCCTCAATAACCCGCATGGTCTCGATGTGTCGACTAGCCAGGACACGGCATATCACATACTGGGCAAGACGCCCGCCGAGCTCGTTGCCGACATCCCCAAGGAGTGGCGGGTGATTCATATGGAATCTGTCGTGAGACCCGATCTCTTGAAACGATACCTGAATTACAAGGATACTCTATCCGCCGAGCTTGAGGCGGACGAGACTCGACTTGGCGATAGGTTGCCGCCTCATTCCAAGCTCGAGGGCCGTGTCCGAGCCCGGCTGAGTCGCGACTCGATCCTCGAGGACATGGTTACACCTCGCATCACATACCACGGAACTCCTCTCAAGTCGGTCTCGTCGATTGTCCGCTACGGCTTCAAGATGCCCGGGACCATCGTGAGCGGCAAAGCAGTCTCGTCGCCCAGAACGGGCATCGCGTACAAGAGAGGAATATACTCCTCGCAGGCGCCCTTCTACGCCCTCTCGTTCGCAGCGGGACAGAGGGACGAGACTCCCGTAGGGCTCCTGCCCAGCATGAGGCTGTTCGTCTGCGCAACCATCATGGGCCGCACGTACATGAACCAAGACGGCCAGCATCAGGTCCACGGACGCCTGGTCAAGGGCTACGACTCGCACTTTGACGGCAACTTTGAGTACATTGTTCACGATGAGCGGGCGATGCTGCCCTGCTATGTCATCCACCTCGACCTCGGCTCCGAGGCGGCCAAGCAGGCTCTCAAGGACGCACAGCTGTATCCGACGCGGTACTATTACTCGTACAGGGGGCGCAAGAAGAAGAAGAAGAAGAAGAAGAAGCAGCCCGAGGCCAGAAGCACAGCTCCAGGCGATGTCCGGCGAGAGAAGGAGGCCAGGAAAGCCGCGGCTATGAAGTGGTTCCCCTACGGCTTCGGCCCGGCCACGGGGACCCAATTCGTCATTGAGGAGATCGGCGACGTCTCGGACGATGAAGAGGAGTACGGCGACTGGCAGGCTGAGAAGCACGGGTTCTCTAATGAGTATCTGGAGAGGACTGGGATGTACGAAGACGACAAGGATAAGTATTATGATGAGATTGATGAAGACGGAAATGTGATCAAAAAGAAGAAGGGGTTGTTGATGGACCAGTACCAACACGCCATGAGAGCATCGTTGCGTCAAAGTCAGTAGCAGGAATCCAAAAGAGAACCATAAGGTGTATAGTCTGTGCCATTATAGCGGATTAATCTTCTCCATCTAGTTTCCCAAACGCCGTGCCATGCAAACATGTCCAATACGTGTACATGCTCTTAATCCCAGTACCTGATCTCGCCGTCCATGCCCGCCGTCACCACCTTGCTCGTCTCTTGGGGATGCCACTTGACGCAGGTGACGGCCTGGGAGCCAGCCTTGAGCTTGTGGTACATCTTGCACGTCTTCCAGTCCCAGAAGCACACGTAGCCGCCAGAGTCGCCCGACGCAAGGAACTGGCCGTCTGGGCTGCAGTCAAGGTCGACCGCCAGACCGGCGTTGTTGTGCCCGCGGTAACTCTTCTTGCGGTTCTGGCGGAACTTGTCGTTGGCGCCGTAGACCAGGATCTGGTTGTCAGAGCTCTGGTATGCGACGTACTTGCCGCTCGGGTGAGGGGCCGCGCGGGTCATGGGATACATGTCGGGCTCGGCGATGTACTTGATGGGTACGGGAATATTGTAATCCCATGAGCGGAGTGACTTGTCATCCGAGGTCGTCATGAAACGCCGGTTCTCGTCGACAAAGGTAATTGTGTTGATGGCTGCCAAGTGGTGGTCGTACTCCTGGACAACCTCGTTGGGTGTCCGAATATCGAACTGAACGATCTTCTTATCCGACATACCCGCCAGAAACTCGTTTGCATGCTCGGGATCAGGGTTGAACTTGATGACATGAGGGGTCTTGCCCGTTGTGAATTTGCTGATGCAAACACCCTTCTCAGTGTCCCAGAGCTTGATCATGCGGTCATAAGACGAAGATAAGAACTGAGTGCCCGAAGAGTTGAAGCAGATGTCGGACAGAGCCTTGGAGTGGCCAGAGTACGTTCGCAGCATCTCCCGCTCGCGATACACATCGAAGATCTTGACGGTAGTGTCGGCGCTGGCCGACAGGAGCAAATGTCCCGAGCCAGGGAAGAACCGCAGTGCAGTAACCGCCTTGGAGTGATTCTTCCAGGAATGAATCTGCTTCTTGGGTATGTAGTTGGTGATGCTGCCCTCGTCTTTCCGTAGGTCGATGTCCAAATCTTGTGGAACATGCATGTACGTCCTGCCCTGGTAGTCGTACTCGGCGGAACCGTGGAATGTCGTCGTCTCGTCGCCCATCTCCTCGGCCTCCTTTCGTCGCTCGAGCGCTTTGGTGGGTGCCTTGACCACTGTTCCACTCTCCACAACCTCTTCCTCCTCTTCCACAATCTCATACTCCTCGTCGCTCCCGAGCACCTCGTCCTCTCCCACGATCTCGTACTCGTCACGTTTGTACCGAGCCCACGGTCCGATGTAGGCACCTGGGCCTTCTGCAACTGTCGAATCGCCCTTGCTTTCTCGGCTGGCCCGTATCCTGGCAGCCTCTGCTTTCACCTCTGCACTGGACTGGTACTCCCTCTCGGGGCCTCCTCGCCGTTCTACAGCGCGGTGCTTGCTTCGAAAGGTGTGTTCGCTCAGATATGTCTCTTCAGCATGGCCCGTCAAGACATTCTTTCGTTTCAGGGCAATCGTCTCGTCCTTAAATGGGTTGATAGGGCCGGCCTTGGGGCGCGAGAGGTCTTCGGCGGAATAAGGTACCACGGCATGGTCGGGCTCAGCTTGTTCTCGGACGATGAGCGCATCCTGAGGCGCCATATTCGGCGGATACTCGCCAAAGTCCGCCATGGTGAATGACGCCGGTGTTGATGATGTTTGTTGTTGCTTGATGTTGAACGTCGCAAAGTTGGGCGAATCATTACGAGCGCGACTGGTCGCGAAAATATGGGTCACGTGATAATGATGGCATTCTGCATGACCTATCTTTCCACTTCGGCAGAGCTTTACTCAGGACGAATTTCTAGTGTGCAGGCGATGCAGTAGATATTATAAAAGTCAAATTTCACTTATGATGCGCATATATTTGTTTCGGTCATTAATCAATTATCACACCAAGGCGGTTACCGCAGAATGACGAAAATTTCAAGTCTCCGACGAGCTTCCGCCCACGCCGCCATGAAGGAATCAACCAAAGCGCCAGCTGGCATGATACCAGGATATATACGCCAAGCCCGCCTCTTTAAACCCATCGTCAATCTATACCATCTTCCACTCGTTATGTACTGCCTTGGCAGGTTCATATCGTCTTATCGCATGACCAACGACCTCGACTTTAGGGTGTCTAGTCGAGCTCGACAAGTCGAAATTGTTGCAGTCCCTTCTTTCCAGCATAAGTGACATCTGATGCCACTCACGGTCGGGGCATAGCTCGGTCAAAAAGACGGCTTAGGACGACTCGTCTCGGATGAGAGCGACGATCATGCTGTAGAGGTAGAAGAAGAACATGACCAGGTGGAAACCGAGCTTGAAGAAGGACTCCTACTTGGGGTTAGAGCAGCGCAGTATATCTGGAGCGCTATTGCGTACCTTCTTGTGAACATTAAGCTTGCGGAAGATCTCGGTCGCATCGAGCAGGTGAGTGTTGTCAACGATCCTAGCACATCGTTAGTAAACCATGGTAGAACAGGAGGTGCGAGGTCGTACTTCTTGACGTTCCAGGCAAGAAGAGGCAGGTTGAGGATGAGAGGCACCCAGTAGCCGTTGATGAGGAACAAGAAGGTCAGGAAACCGTGCACCGCAGCCTCGGGGATGATGTAGGTGTTGAGTCGGTTGCAGAGATCAATGGGGTTGATATAGTCACTATTGTTGCATGCGATTAGCTTCCATCCGCATGGGCTGTTTCAAGGATGCGCATGTAAAGGCGCAAAGTTTGACGCCCGAGCGAGCAGACGAGCACATACCATTCCAGATCGCTGTACATGATGGTAAAGAAAACCTGCAAAAAGAGGTTGACGGCGTTGATCAACACCGACAACAGGTACAACCAAGCTTCTCCGGACATCATGATGGGCTAAAGTTGTGCGAGGAAGAATACTCTGGAGCAAGGTCGGTCGGTCGAGGACAGCTGTTTGGTCAAGCTCTGTCACAAGCTGCGGTCTGGTGCGCTCGGTAGCAAGGGATAGTCTCGTCAAGGGAGCAAGCGGTTTCGTTGGGTAGCAGCTGTCGAGTAGAAGCTCTGGAGGAGATGCAGTGTTGTCAACGACGGGAAGCGTGAGAGGCGGGGAGAGAGAAGTAGACAGAAGAAGAAATCTGGTGGCGGGCACGGATGGTGTGGTGATGGCGGAGGTGGAGGTAAGAGGTGGAGAGGACTTGGAAGTGCTTCCAGGTTCCCAGATTAAAACTAGCGGCGATGATGGAAGCGGGTCGCCCGCAGCAGTGGAGGCTGCCCGACTGTCTGCGCTGTCACAGCACGTCGCTGTCGCTGGCTGCAGAACGCCAATCCCTGTAACCCCTGTAACCCCTGCGCTGGGAACGCCCTGAAGTGGCGGATGGCGTGGCCGGTAGCAGCCCTGGACGGATGTGGCCGCGCAAGTGGCAGCGAGAACGGGCTGAGACCGGGCTCTATTTGCGTCACCTGCATCCGGGGATAAGCTCGATTCCGCACAAGGTGTTCCTGGACCATGATGCAACCGAATGAGCTGACCAAATACTAGGTCAGACTAATGTCCACTCGTACTTCACATTCGGGTCTCTATTGCCCCGACATACTTGGATAATAAAGCACGAAACTAGCCATAGAAGAGTCTTGAACGACATCACGAGTCATGTTCCATTATCTTGTTCACCCAACACCACTACTACGTAGTACATCAACGTTGCCAGCCCCAACATACGCTACACCAATGCACATGCTTCATCATTCAACCCACTCATCAATCTCCTAAACTCCTAGAGCTATGACATACATCAGAATATATGGCTTGATCTCGACTTAAATTTGATTGGAAGCTTCCGTCTCCTCTTGGGCACCAGGCATCGGAATGGGACCACCGGGAGAATCCGCGTTTCTCGCCGTCAGGATTTCGACGCCGTCTTCTGTCACGAGAAGAGTATGCTCTGCACGACATGTTAGCCCATACTTCGTTCCGGCAATCCCACAAATACACTTACCAAACTGAGCCGTCAGCTTGCCATCAATCGTGGTGCTCGTCCAGTTGTCGGGCCAGGTAATGTCTCGATACTTGCCTAGCGCGATCATAGGCTCGATAGTAAACGTCATGCCGGGCTTGCACTCGCCAACGGTCTTGTTCTTGGCGTAATGAGGGACATTGGGAGGGCAGTGGAAGAGCGAGCCAACGCCGTGGCCACAGTAGGTTCGGATGACACTGCAGTTCCTTTTCTTGGCGTGTTTCTCGATGATGTTTCCAAACTCTCGAATCAGAGTACCGGGCTTTATAGCCTTGATCGACTCGTCCAAGCATTCTCGTGCCGTTTCAACAACACGAACGGTGTCCGGATCGGCCTTCGCCTTGTCGCCAATGTAGTATGTCTCGTTCAGATCCGCGTGGTAGCCGCCGTGGTAAAGAGAAATGTCGAGATTGAGGATATCGCCGTCGAGGAGAACACGCTGATCGGGGATACCGTGGCAGATGACTTCGTTAACAGACGTGCAGACAGACTTGGGGAAGTGGTTGTAGTTCAAGGGAGACGGGTAGGACTATAATTCAGTCAGTGGTCGCCCAAACCAAGACTCTCCGGTCGACGTGGTATCACCACCAGCTGGCGCATGACACATACCTCTCGCTCAATGCAAGCGTTGTGGACGATCTCGTCGATGTAATCGGTCGTCACGCCAGGTTTCGCCGCGGCCGCGGCAATGTCGAGAACCTCACGTGCAAGCTTGCAGACCTTTCGCATGGCTTCCACACCTGCCTTGTCGTGGATCTCAAACTTGTTGCGGTTGGTGAGGGAGCGGCTGTACTTGGGGTTGCCATCTTGCCACCACACGGGGTGAGGAATCGACTTGGGCAGCGTCCTGTGCTCGGAGAGGGGGTAGACGGGTCGCAGGGTACCGGAGTAGGGGAAGTTGGGGAACGGGTTATAGTTTCCGGTAGCTGGATATGGTGAGATTGCTTTCGGAGCCTTGAAGTGGTGGAGGATATTACTTTGCGACTTGTGCATAGTCTTGTGGATGCCCTGCAACGCCGTTAGACGTGGTGCCAGTCGCACGCGAGCTCAGTCACGTACCCAGTTCTTTTTGAAGCAGTCCTGCGAGCAAAAGAAGCTGTCCTTGATTCCAAGCTTCAAACATGTCGGGCACTGCAGCGATCCCGCATCGTTTTCGCAGCCGGCTCCCATGCACTTCTTCTTGGCTGGAGGTTCGGAGGTCATGGTGTCGGAGGTGGTGGAGGTTCTCGGGGAAAGTACCTAGAGAAATAAGTAGAAATAGAAATATGCTGAGTCGCCTCGACGAAAGTAAAAGGGTGTATGAAGAGCCCGTGTTGCAAAGTCAAGGTTGTATGCGCAGGGCAGTGCCGAACAAGCTGTGTCGAACCTCGTGGTGTAACTTTTTGAGGGAGCACAGGATCGTCTGGACCCAGCCCAGTTGTTGCTCCCCCAATAAGCAGCCCAGTCCAGATAAGGGTAAGCGTATAAGAGAATTGTGCATCTTTATGCTCAGACGAAGCTTCTTTCGGTAGGTGGGGGTTTTGTGCAAGTGCCCCTCCTACGGCGCGCCACGGTTTGGCTGAAGACCAAATTTTTTAATGACTTTCCGACGAGTCGAAAATGTCTTCAAGTCATAACACCTACTCTCACACTCCTCTGGATCGAATTTGTCATTCTACTGATCGATAACGGCCAAGGCATTCACAATGACTACCCAGAATCTGGAGAAAGCGTTCGACACCGTTTTGGTGCTCGATTTCGGGTAGGGCCCGTTCACCCTCCGCTATCGCAATCCCTGCGTGGGAGAGGGGGGGGTTTTCCATCATGAGAAGATATCTTGGACACATTTCGGACGAGCGACCATGATCATTCAAGCGCGAGTCTCAAATACAGTTGAGGTTAATAGTGCCAGGTTTGATCTAGGGGCTTGTCTAATTGTCTTTGTATCTTCTCTGATGAATGCTCAAAAACCCACTCTTCCCTGTAGGGATATGGAGAGCATTCATCTTGTACAAGAAAGTAGCTAATGTGACTCTTTGCGCGACAGATCGCAATACACCCACTTGTGAGTCTCTTTCAACCCGGGTTAACCATTCCTACATCTCGCATTGCTTCTGCATATTTGTTACTTTGTTCTTTTCTCTCTATCTCGAGTCCTTCTCCAGTTACTTGCAAGTGAGCATCACGCTAACCTGTTGCAGGATTACTCGCCGTCTCCGAGAGCTCAATGTCTTCTCTGAGATGCTCCCTTGCACTCAGAAGATCTCTGAGCTCAAGTTCAAGCCCAAGGGTGTTATCCTGTCTGGTGGCCCCTATTCCGTTTACGAAGAGGGCGCCCCGCACGTTGACCCGGCTGTCTTTGACCTTGGTATGCTATCTGAGGCTTCGCAACTCGTGAGCTCCTACTGACCACGCGTTTCTAGGTGTACCGATCCTGGGAATTTGCTGTATGGCACACGTACCCAGTGGATTACACGATAGTCACTAATTCAGGCCTCAGATGGCATGCAAGAAATTGCTTACCGCGCAAACTCGGCCAACGTGATTGCAGGCACTCGACGAGAGGTATTTGATCTTGCGGTCCATCCCCTCAACCTCAGTCATCAATGATCTAACATAAAACAGTATGGCCACGCCATTGTCAGGGCGCAGAAGATTGACGGTCACGTCGACCGACTTTTCGAGGGACTCGAGGCTGAGTTCAAGATCTGGTGCTCCCACGGAGACAAGCTGTCCCAGCTTCCCGAGGGCTTCCACAGCGTCGCCAGCTCCGACAACTCCGAGTATGCTGCCATTGCGCATGGCACCAAGCCCATCTATGCCCTCCAGTTTCATCCTGAGGTGGCGGTCAGTGCAATTCTCTATACCCTACTTCGTTCTTGGCAAGGTTTGAGACCACTTTGTACTGACTCGGTTAGCACACACAAAACGGAACAGCGCTGCTCAAGAACTTTGCCGTTGGCATTTGCCAAGCCAACCAGAACTGGACCATGGCTGCATTCCTCGAGGAGGAGGTCGCGAGAATCCGTGCCCTTGTCGGAGAGAAGGGTCAAGTACTCGGTGCGGTTAGCGGAGGCGTTGATTCTACCGTTGCCGCCAAGCTCATGGTAAGTTCTACTGGTCGTTTCTCGATGATGACAAAGTTGTCCATCATCTCATCGACCAAACTTCTAGTACTAGTAAAGAAAGGACTAACAAGCAAATAGAAAGAGGCCATTGGTGATCGATTCTGGGCCGTTCTTGTCAACAGTACTGTTGCCCTTTATTTCGTTGCTTGGGGTTTATCGCTAACAAATTATCTAGATGGTGTTATGCGATTGAACGAGTGCGAGCAGGTGCAAAAGGATCTGACAGAGCATCTGGGAATTAACCTGACAGTGGTGGATGCCTCCAAGGAGTTCCTAGACGGTCTCAAGGGCCTCGAGGATCCGGAGAAGAGGCGCAAGTTCATCGGTATGTTCACCCCTTCAAGCACAGGCGAATAGGCGTCACGTTAACACCCCGAACAGGCGGCAAGTTTATTGACTGTTTCGAGGCTGAGGCTGAGAAGATTGAGAAGGAGGCCGAGTCTTCTTCTCGGGCCGGCAAGATCGAGTTCTTCCTTCAGTGAGTTCTGCAACATGGAATCCATTTTCCAGTGGCTCTAGGATTGTTCAGCCAACGCTAACTGTGAAAAGGGGTACTCTCTACCCTGATGTTATTGAGAGTCTTTCATTCAAGGGACCCTCGGCTACGATCAAGGTCAGTCTAGCTCCACAACTAGTGACAGGCAGTAGATTCTAGTCAGCTTGCTAACTGATGTTCAGACCCACCACAACGTGTACGTTACTCTTGGTGGCCCTTCAGTTTTATTGAGATACAGGTACTAACTCGGCTCTAAAGTGGCGGACTGCCGGAAAGGATGTTGAACGGCCAAGGCTTGAAGCTTATTGAGCCCCTCAGAAGTCTCTACAAGGACGAAGTTCGCCGTACGTATTTAAGGTGGATAACATGTCATCCATCGGTTGCACCCTTGAAATCGTGTGGCTGTAGACGCTGACTTTCTAATTAGAGCTTGGACGAACTCTCGGTATTTCAGAGGAACTTGTGATGAGGGTAAGCTTCGATTTTCTGGCTGCGTATGCCTTGATATATCCAGATGCTAACTCGAGTTTCTTTAGCACCCTTTCCCTGGCCGTATGAATTCCATTTAAACGGGACCCCTGAGCGCTGCTAATATGTTATCAGCCGGTATTGCCGTCCGCATCCTGGGCGAGGTGACACCTGAGAGAGTCGAGATTGCTCGTCAGGCCGATCACATCTTCATCTCGGAAATCCGCCAGGCTGGTCTGTATGACCAAATTTCCCAAGCCTATGCTGCTGTCGACCCGAGCCGCTCGGTGGGAGTTATGGGCGACAAGCGCTCGTACGGTTACATTGTGATCCTAAGGTAAGTAAATCGGTGTGGTAAATCTTTCGAGGATCCCGGCTAACTTTTCAGGGCTGTCACGACCACCGATTTCATGACGGCTGAGGCTTGTAAGTTCTTCCTGTGAAAAGTCGTTGTGTACGACCAATAGCTTCTGTTACCCGGGCCGTCAACTAGATGGTCCGCTCTGGCAGATGGTGAAGGCCGATGACTCATCCACCTATCCTGCCGCTCTGTACACGAAACTAATACGGATCCCAGTCGAGTTCCCCTGGTCTTTCCTGACCAAGGTCACTAACCGCATTGTCAACGAGGTCGATGGGTATGTACCATCCCCATAGCTGGTCTCTTTCAGGGATTGGCTTGGAAGGCTACTGTGGTTTACAGCATTCTTGTTGAACTCGGATGTGCTAATGAGGTGTCTAGTGTTACTCGTGTCGTCTACGACTGCACCAGCAAGCCCCCGGCGACCATTGAGATGGTGTAAGATGGGATGTCACTCGATGAGAACGCAAAACAATTAGAAGGCAAGGGCTAGCTAGATCTTTTGATTTTGGTGGTTGAAAATAGGCTTCGTATGAGTTGAAATTGATTTGATGATTTGATGTATGGCGTGTTAGCACATTGAGCTTCAACCCTTAAAGCCTTAACAGCTATACTTCTGTGAATATAGACCGGCGGCAGTTGATCAACGGCAAAGCATCAATTCCGGGGTTGGCAGGTGGTCTTCTAGGTTGAAAGTGGATAAAGTGGAGACCTTCCGGACGGCCGCTACCGGATTGATGCAACAAACGGCGTTTATCGGGGCGTCGGTTCCCTTTTCATCATGACTTTGGCCTTATCGGCCTGTCTCCGTTCGTCCTTGACAACTTCGAGGAAACAAGATGGGGAAGCCTCAGAAAATTGTCGTTGTCGGCGCTGGACCCGTGGGTTCATTGGCGGCTCTCTACGCTGCACAGAGGGGCCATCAAGTCGAGGTCTATGAGTTGCGGCCTGGTAAGTTTGCTATATTCTCTATGATGCCTTGTCTTGATGTATTGCCATGGGGCGAATTGATGATGCTACCACTCGAGGTTATTCATTGCCTCGGACTGTTACTGTTGATGCTGTCGCGAAAATATTTGCATCGAGAAGCGCAACCACTCACTAACTGGTCTAGACCTCCGGGATCCTGGTACAATCCCACTCAACTTCACCAGGTCCATCAACCTCGCCATCTCGGAGCGCGGAATCAATGCCATGCGCCATGCTGGCCAGTTAGACCTTCTCGATCATGTCATGGCCACTACGATTCCCATGAGAGGACGCATGATCCACGGAAGAGGGCCTGCTGGAGCTCTGTTTGAGCAGTCCCAAGACTACGACGCCAAAGGACGGGTAAGCAAAATTGCCTCATCTGCAGCAGTCCAACTGACGCAATTGACAGGCAATTCACGCAATTGACCGGGCAGGCCTCAACAAGCGACTCCTCGACATCCTCGACAGCATGCCCAACGTCAAGCTCTTCTTCAACCACAAGCTCACAGGCGCAGACTATCGCACATGCAAGGCCTGGTTCGAGGTGCAAGATGAGAACTCGTCAAAGGCTTCTCGCCCCAAGGAGATTGACATTTCCTTTGATCTCATGATCGGCGCCGACGGGGCGCATTCTGCTGTTCGATATCATCTCATGAAGTTTACCCGCATGAACTATCAGCAAGAGTACATCGACACGCTGTGGTGCGAGTTCCAGCTCAAGCCCCTTCACACAGACGAAACAGCCGATCCCATGTCCAAGTTTCAGATATCACCCAATCACTTACACATCTGGCCTGGCAAGGAGTTTATGTTCATCGCCATTCCTAGCAATGTAAGTTCTATTCCTAAAAGGGCAGTTGACGGTGGACTAACACTCTTCAAGGACGGCTCATTCACATGCACGCTCTTCATGCCGAGCAAAGAGTTTACCGACCTCGAGAACAACCCAGCTAGCTTACCCTCCTTCTTTGACAGCCACTTCCCCGGCGTGACCAACTTGATATCCGGTGACGAGCTGATCGAGTCCTTCAACACGAATCCTCACCTGCCGCTTGTGAGCCTCAAATGCAAGCCATACCACTACGGCTCTTCCTGTGTCATTGTCGGCGACGCCGCCCACGCCATGGTGCCCTTTTATGGGCAGGGTATGAATGCGGGAATGGAGGATGTGCGGATCCTCTTTTCCATCCTGGATAAGCACGCTCAGATGGACGAGTCCAACGATCCGGCAGGCGAGTCGACGAGCTCCTCCGCGCCAGCGTTCCAGAGGTCACTCGCCCTGGCAGAGTACTCGGCGCTGCGGCCCTCTGACGCCCACGCGATCAACGACCTCGCCTTGCAGAACTATGTCGAGATGCGGGCATCGGTCCTCTCGCGGCGGTACAGGCTGCGCAAGTTCCTCGAGGAATTTATGAGCGTTCACTTCCCAAGTCTGGGCTGGCAGACAAAGTACTCCCGCGTGAGCTTCAGCAACGAGGGCTATCTGGATGTCATCAGGAAGAGCGATGCCCAGGGCAAGACGTTGGTGCGGAGCTTTTTTGCTTTGGTTTCCAGCCCTTTCTTGGTCACTGCGGCTGTTTTTGGATACAGGTATCGGCGGTCGCTTGCTCACATTATCCATGGGCTTAGGCATATAGGCGATCATGCTTGAGAGCCAGGCCCTGTACTAGCGTGCCTCCTGTTCTTTGCCTATTTCGCAAATGTGTATGACCATTTGACCGCGGGGGTGTTGGTCGATATCGAGAGTGACAAGACTGTACAATAGATGATTTGAGTTGGTTGACTATTTTGGCGGTAGATATGGAACTGGACATCCCGCCTCGGCTTAACGGAACGGGGTGATAACACTACTTTGTACAATCATGAAAGGTTTTGCCCGCTTCCCATATCATCGAGGTCCGTACTGTAAATGACTTTGGGTTCTCGTGGCACACCCAAGATGGGTTTCATGTCATGTCTTTGCACTGACAGGTGTATGTATGTATGTTCAGTCTCAGGACCATGAGCTGTATCGCATAGAACCCTCAGCAAGCCTGCTCTTCAACCTCTTGAATTGTAGAAACATCAAATCTCAGGCTCCAAAGAGCAAGACTATTTTTGTTAATTGCCTTTTTATTGTGTACCTAATTTATATCAATGATTCCTCCTCGAGCCACGAACATGGGGTCCATGCATCAATGGTGACATATGCATATACCGAAGTACCCTGGATAGCTTCCAGCTTAGTCATCTCATCCAACCGTGAAATTTTGGCGACGCTCCCCCAGGATCACCACGCCTGTCGGACTTCATTGCGAATAACCTCCCCGCCCCGGCAATTCCGTCGCTCTACATTCTCGACACCAGGCGGCGGAAGTTCTGTCTTTTTTTGCTGGTCAATTGGTAAAAATCCCTTTCCCACTGGGATAAAGCTGGTCCAGCTTGGCGTGTATGCAGAGCCTCAAGTCCACCCCAACCAACCCTTGATGATAAGGAGTTGCAATCCAATGCTAATAAAGAAACCTTTGTGTGAACAGCTAGACCGAGACGAAACGAACCTACCGAGTCGATCGAACGATTTCCCTTCCAGCGAGGAAAACCCCCCCCCTCCCCGAACAATCGCCCATCATGCCGTCCATCCTCAACGTCGCCAACATGTGTTCGCACCTCCAAAACGCCTCCAAGGCGCGGCTGGGCATCACATCGGTCAAGAACTGCAAGTACAACCTGCAGCTCTCCCTGGCCCTGCACCGCTCGGGCTTCTTCTCGTCCGTGTACCGCGCGGGGCCCAACCCGCCGACGCCCGAGCAGATGGTGTCGCAGCCGTCGGACAAGGTGACGAGCGCAAACGTCGCCTCGATGCGCCTGTGGCTCGGCCTCAAGTACTGGGACGGCAAGCCCGTCCTCGCAAAGGCAAACGCAATCAGCACCCCGAAGCGCATCTTGACGGCAAACATCCAGGAGCTCGCTCGCCTGACGAGGGGGTTTCCCACAAAGGTCGAGGGCGGTGTAGTCCCGGGCTTGAACCTCGGCGAGTGCATGTTTGTGTCGACGTCGAGGGGCGTCTTTGAGGTTAGGGAGGCCCTGGCTCGGAAACAGGGTGGTGTCTTGATGTGTCGAGTGTCATGAGCGAGCGAGCCTGTTGGACATGGCTCTGGGTCTCGGAAACCTCGAGTTGCTTTGTGATACGATAAATGGGGAAGCCTGTACTGTATAACTAGATGGAACGTCCTGGCAAGGACACTTGTGTATCAAAATCTCAACAGCGGCAACTACATGTCACCGTGTTTTGTTTATTCCGCTATCTTGCTTGCGTATGCTCTTTTACAAATATGCGGTAAAATCACCATTCGCCTTCGCTTAAACAGGTATCTATACAACAGCTCAAAAGTACATCCTCGTCTGCTCGCTGGCCAAAGCAGCCCTTTGATCTCTCAGTATCTATTGTGTAGTTTAGTCCGTCTTGGTGACGCTCTCTTGCTCTTGCTTCTTCTCCTCGCCGGATTGTCCTTCAGCGGTAATTTCCTCCTCTTTTCCTTCATCAGCCGTCTTTGACTCTTCCTTGGTATCAATCTTGTTTGTCGCCTCCTGCTCAGTAGCTTGCTTCTCAGCGGCTTGCTTCTCAACAGGCTCAGTCTCCGCAAGGGGGAGCGCTTCAGTGGGCTCAGAGTCCTTCTCCAGCAAAGGAACCACCTCCATATCCGTCTGCACCTCTGGCTCGGTGGACGTAACAGTCTCCTGAGTCTGCTCCGTGGTAGGAGCTGTAGGTGCTGGCAAAGAGTCCTCCTCCATCAGAGGAACGACATCCGAATTCTCCTTGACATCAGTTTCAGGCTCAGACGTCTTGAGCGAATCCTTGGACTCGATCTCGGTAGGCTCATTCTCAGTAGGCTCATTCTCAGTGGGCTCATTCTCAGTGGGCTCCTCAGGAGCATCCTCGGTTTCCTTGGCTGTAGTAGTCTCGGAAACGGTGGACTTTGTCTCATCCTTGGCGGGCTCAGGGGTCACAGGTCGGATGTCATCCTTCTTCGCCTCCTGGGCGGGTTCCTCAGAGACCACCTGGGTTTGAGCAAGCTCCGTCTCGGGCTGAGCCGGCTCGGGGACTTCTTCAGGAGCTTCAGCGCTCGGCGCCTCGATCGAGGTTTCCTCAGCAGGGGCCTCATCCTCAGACTTCGTGACCTCCTCGGTAGTGTTGATCTGTTCAGCATCCTTGGCGCTGTCAACAGGAGCATCAGAAGTCTCCGACTGGGCGGGCTTAGGGGCGTTCTTCTCAGCAGCTGCAGTAGTGGTGTCTGCAATAGGCTCTGAAGCTGCCACCTCGGTATCGGCCTTGGGCTCAGCGTGCTTCTTCACCGACTTCCGAATGCTTCCAGCACTCTTGACGCTGCTCTCGCGGCGCAATGCAGGGTCGTTTTCAGAGGTTGATGGCCGCTTCGCCGTCTTTTTGGGTGGCGTGACAGGCGCCTTGTCGGTGGTCTTTGACGAAGAAGCTTGTGTAGGTCGCATCATGCGAGCCAAGAAGCTCTCATCGACTGGTGCCTCCTTCTTAGTGGCAGGTTGGTCAGATGTCTTCTTGGGAGGAACACCCAGGCTGGGTCGTGAGCGGTTGATGCTTGAGGGCTGACGCTTGACCGTTTTAGCGGAAGTGGCGTGGGTTCCCGTCGTCGAGGCGCTCGCTCTGCTCGGGGAGCGTGCAGGGGCCTTGAGGTTCTGAGAGCTGGCCGTGGACCTGACCTGACGTCCTGTCTTTGCACCAGAGGCAGCAGTTGGAGCCATGAGAGAGGCAGGAAGATGCACCGGTTTCGTAGGAGACTTGGGTTTTGGCTTGACGAAGCCAGGCTCGCTGGTCGGAGCCTTGAGCGGCTGAGGCTTCTTGGTAGTGCTGGCAGCGGTGGGCCGAGTGACGGATGAACCAGCCCTGGAAGCCGGTCTCGGTTCCTTCCTTGCTGCGGGCTTCTCGTGAGCTCTGACAGCGGGCCTAGGTTCAGGCTTGTGTGTGGCGCTCGTAGGGGTCTTGGTGGCAGCAGGAGACTTTGCTGGAGGTTTGGCGGTGGTGGTGTTGGTGGTAGTGGTGGAGGATTTTGTCGAGATTGTAGTAGGTCGAGTTGTCGTCTTCTTTGGGGCATTGGCCTTTGCAGGGGCAGCCGAAGGTTGCTCCTTGGGCTTCTCGGCCTTGGACTTGCCATTGACAGCTGCAGGAGCTGAAGTGGGTGGTGTTTCTTTGGTAGGGGGGACTAGAGCTGGCTCTGCAGGCTGCAGCTTAGGTGAGTGCTCCTCCTCGTCAACCTGCTTGTCGGGGTTGACGCTCGGCTTGTCGGTGACAGCGCCAACGTCGTGGGGAGCTTTCTCGTGGACGTCGACAGGCTGACGAGGTGACTCGGGGATGGCTTCTTGGAAGAAGCCCTTGTTTCCTCGCGGCATGTCCTCCGAGGCCGCAGAGGGCTTGTCGGGGACGGTGGAGACGGATTCTGCGTCGGTGTCCATGCTTAATCGACGACGGGAAACGCTGGATTCGTGGCTGGGATCTCTTCGCAGACCTATCCTTCCGTCTTTCTCAATGGCGACGAAGTTGGTTCGAACTTTGGAAAGCGGACGAGGTGACTCGACTCCGTTGGCGCCTGTGGAGAAAACAAGTTTTTGGATCAGCAAGGGGGTTGTGAAGGGGGAGAGAAGGACACGGTATGAATGACCCTGGGAGGCGGGCGACTAGT
Organism: Fusarium cicatricum; assembly: GCA_021730345.1. Classification (NCBI taxonomy): domain Eukaryota; kingdom Fungi; phylum Ascomycota; class Sordariomycetes; order Hypocreales; family Nectriaceae; genus Fusarium; species Fusarium cicatricum. The sequence continues at coordinate 38,381 of JAJODA010000887.1, read as the reverse complement.
GTAGGTAGACAGCTCCAGGGCAGGTACAACCGCCAGAGCAACCATGGAAAGCAGAAGCAGCTTCAACAGCTCAAAATAAAATGCTGTAAAACTCGCAACAGCCTCCATTCCCAATCGCCCGCTGTCCAGGAACAAGCAAACTATCCATCCAGCTCATGGGGTCGTACCTGGAACGGGGGTGGTCGCGCCAGATGATCGGCCTCTGTCGTCGGGCGGGCTCGTGTCGCCTTTGTTCTCGAACATGGCACGCAGGTTCTTAACCTGACTCATGATTGCTGAGGGCTCTCGAGACGATACGACGAAGTGGGAGCGAAGATGAGAGCTCGGTCGGGAGACCTCGAGGTCTGTGAAGGGTCGTACAGTTCAGCAGGAAAGGTCGATGTGATGGGGATGGGATGGGGATGGGATGGGATGAGGTTATGAGCGGGAGGCCAGGCCATGTGTCGCACAGCACAGGACGGGACCTCAGGTACAGGTACCGTATACACGGCACACCTAGGCTGTTAGTGCGTTGAGGGGGCCTGACGGGAAGCGACCTGACAAGGGGTAAGGTACCGACGGAGCTGCGGCTAGCGAGGTACCGTACAGGGCGTTTCACTGCTCTCGAGACCCTGGATTCGGTTGGTCGACCGCTGTAATGGTGCTGATGCTGTTGCGCTGGGCTGTTGCAGAATAATAGGGGTCAGATCAAAGGATTGGTGGAGGTATATCCAACGTCGTATTGTAAGAGACGAGACTCTGCAACCAGCTTTATTCTCAATTCCGCTGTTCAAGCCCCTAACATGAACCAAGAAGATGTCTACCTCTAGGTAACTGTCAGTTGCTCGGTGACATGTTCACCAGACTACGTACTCTAATTCAATATACGACAGACCACGGTTGCCAGGCAGGGGGGGTCAGTCGAAATGACTTCAGGTTTAGCTGGGACATTAATTTGCTGTCATGAGGAAAATCCCACCCATGATGGCTGGCCCGGCCCAGCAACTAACAAGCCCGGACAAAGGGGGGTGTGCTAGTACTGTATCCGTTGGAACTGACACGTTGGGAGTAGGTTAGGTTGTTTGTCGTGCAACCATACGGACTGCAGTACCTAGTCGTGCATCTTGCATCCATCTACACCGATTCCGCCGAGGTCAAATGGACAAGGGACGGACCGACCGTAAACTAGCAGCAGTTTAGCCAATGGCAGATGACTGGTTCCTGGGCCTTGCTAACTTACCCCTTTTTTTCTTCTTCTTTGTTTCGTCCCCTTCAAAGGGTCTCGCTTCTCTTTCCTCTTCTCCTTTGGCACCCGCTGTCCGTGACATGATGGAGATGCTCCAGCTCCTTGTTAACTACTAGTACTTATGTATGACAAGCTCCGATATTGAACTTTGTTCTGTTGGGCCAGGGATAATCATCGCCTGAGCTCATGTGGGGTCCTCTGTTTCTTATTAACTTCTCTCCCCACACTCACTGATCGTCTTGGGGTCAAGCTCTCGTCAAGGTTGAGACCAAATGACTCTCTCATCACCCACAAGATGGAGTCGTTCGATAGTCCTTGCGCAGGCTCAGGTCGTAAGAGCCATAACGCCTGAGAATAGAGATTCAGAGTGGACTGATAGAGGTTGTACCAGAGAGCCTCCAGTTGCTTTACACATGAGTACGGGCAGCAGGAAGTGGTCATCTATACAAAGCCATGCTCAACCACAGATGAGCTGCACATTACAAATTATAAACAAATGTTCTAGAATAAAAGAACCTTTCAAAGCCAGTTTGCTGTCATTATCACTCAAAGCAACCCAAGTAAACCTTGCTGCCCCGGTCCGGCGCTATTCGCAGCTGGCCACTTTTTCCCCAACTCCAAAAATCCATCCATCTCCGATCCTCGGAAGACGAAAACCTGTACAACACTCACCACCGCCCAATTGCGCCCACCATGTCCCTCCGAACCCTCAGAATCGGTGAGTTTACTTTACGCAGATATCGCAATTCAACCATGATTGTCTAATACAAGAAAAAAGGCCTCATCCCCGGTGACGGCATCGGCAAGGAGGTGATCCCCGCCGGCCGCCGCATCCTCGAGGCTCTTCCGGCCTCGCTCGGCCTCAAGTTCGACTTTGTCGACCTCAAGGCCGGCTACGAGGCCTTTGAGCAGACGGGCGCCGCCCTGCCCGACCGGACCGTCGAGGTCCTCAAGAAGGAGTGCGATGGCGCCCTCTTTGGCGCCGTGAGCTCCCCGACCCAGGCTGTCAAGGGCTACTCGTCCCCCATCGTCGCCCTGCGCAAGAAGCTCGACCTCTACGCAAACGTCCGCCCCGTCAAGACCGTCATGACGGCCGCCAAGCCCATAGACATGGTCATTGTCCGCGAGAACACCGAGGATCTCTACGTCAAGGAGGAGACCACCCGCGACACCCCCGACGGCAAGATCGCCGAGGCCATCAAGCGCATCTCGGAGAAGGCCTCGTTCCGCATCGCTGCCATGGCTGGTGACATTGCTCTCCGCCGCCAGAAGATCCGCGACGCCGGCGCCTCGAGCATCCACACCTCCCCCCTCGTCACCATCACCCACAAGTCCAACGTCCTCTCTCAGACCGACGGTCTCTTCCGTGCCACCTCCAAGAAGGCCCTTGCCGACTCCAAGTACTCGTCTGTCGCCATCGAGGAGCAGATTGTCGACTCCATGGTCTACAAGCTCTTCCGCCAGCCCGAGGACTACGACGTTATTGTCGCCCCCAACCTGTATGGCGACATCCTCTCCGACGGCGCTGCTGCCCTCGTCGGCAGCCTGGGTCTTGTCCCCAGCGCCAACGTCGGTGAGGGCTTCGCCATTGGTGAGCCCTGCCACGGCAGCGCCCCTGACATCCAGGGTCAGGGCATTGCCAACCCCATCGCCACTCTCCGATCCACCGCTCTCATGCTCGAGTTCCTCGACGAGGAGGAGGCTGCTGCCAAGATTTACGCTGCTGTTGACGGTAACCTCGAGGATGGTAAGCTTCTGAGCCCTGACCTGGGTGGCAAGGCTACCACTGAGGAGGTCGTCGCGGACATCCTCCGACGTCTGTAAGAATATCTCAAAAAGTCAGCGCCGGGTTCAGGCCATTAGCTGCTGTGTAGCCGGCAATCCAATGTAGCTTAGAGTTCGATACCAAAATTGGACAATCAAAAGAAAATTGGAAAAGGTGATTGGTCTAGAGGGGATTGTATATTCATACACCGTGGTTTTACCCAACTTTTCCCACTGTCTCTCGACAGTTGCAGCCTATCCAGTCTCTGATATTCATCTAAATTCGTCGTAAATCTCTCTGTGCATCTATCTGGAGGCTGCCCCAGTATGACAATATGTTACAAGATCGTACACCCATGCATACGTATGTTACAAAAAGACACAGCATCTTCTATGCCTCTAGTAGCCGTCATAACATGGTATGCTCGGCCATTAAGCTCTCGCTACGAAGAGCTTACTTGGTTCGCTTAGCCTCAAGCTCAGCGTGGTACTTGGCAATCAACTCCTTCCTGTAGAGATGGTTAGCGCTTCTGCTGCTTGGATGAGCTTGTCTGGGGATACATACTGGAGATGAGGGGGGGCCGGGGCGTAGTGGCTGAACTCCATGCTGAACTCGCCCTTGCCCTGAGTCGCGGCACGAAGCTGAGAGCTGAAGCCGAACATGGCATTCAGACTGCAGTCGCAAATGAGGGTAAAGTCCTCGCTGCCAATATCGGTGTCGTGGATAGTGGCGTTACGCTTGTTCATGAGCATGAGAATGTTGCCCTGAAACTCGTTGGGGGCGGTGATGGTGGTCTTCATGAGGGGCTCGAGGACCTGGCCGCCGGCATCGGGGAAGGCCTTGCGGAAGGCCATCTGGGTAGCAAGGTTGAAGGCGTAATCGGAGGAATCAGTAACGTGGGTGGCACCGTCGTTGACAATCATCTTAGATCCGATGACCTTGTGGCCCAGGAGAGGACCCTTCTCGCAAACAGAGTCGAAACCCTTGGCACAGGCAGAGAGGAACTTGTCGGGAATGTGACCACCGACAACCTGGCTCTCGTAGTGGTTCTCAGCGGGATTGTCGTTGGGCTCGATCCAACCAGCGACACGGGCAAAGTCACCAGGACCACCGCTCTGTCGCTTGAACAGGAAGTCATAGTCGGCCCTCCGAGAGATGGTCTCTCGGTAGGCAACACGAGGCTGACCAGTGGAGCACTCAGTCTTGTACTCTCGCTTCAGGCGCTCAACGTATACTTCAAGATGCAGTTCACCCATGCCCGAGATGATGGTCTCCTCACTCTCAGCGTCGACGTGGACTCGGAAAGTAGGATCCTCACGCTGGAATCGGTTCATGGCCTTACTGAAGTTGTCGGCATCGCCAGTTCGCTTGGGCTTGATCGAGAGAGACATGACGGCATCGGGGACGAACATGGAAGACATGGTGTAGGGAAGGCCACCATCGGTAAAGGTGTCACCAGAGGCGCAATCAACGCCAAAGACGGCGCAAATCTCGCCAGCGCCGACCTCGGAGACATCCTCCATCTCGTTGGAGTGCATTCGGACAATACGGGGGATGCGGACCTTCTTATCAGTGCGAGAGTTGAACAGGTAGGAGCCCTTGCTCAGCTTGCCCTGGTAGACTCGGATGTAGGTGAGCTGACCGTAGTTGTTCTCTTCGAGCTTGAAGGCCAGACCGACGAAGGGGAGAGAGTTGTAGGGAACCAGCTTGACGGTCTTTTCATCCTTGGACTTGTCCAGACCAGTGTTCTCGATTTCGGCAGGGTTAGGCAGGTACTCGCAGACGGCGTCGAGCATGGGCTGGACACCCTTGTCAGCGAGGGCGGAACCCATCATGACAGGAGTGAAGGCTCGGGCGGTGGTGGCACGGCGGATAGCGTCCTTGATCTGCTGGTTGGTCGGCTCCTGCTCCTCGAGGAAAAGCTCGGCCATCTCATCATCGACATCGGCAAGCTTTTCAATGAGGACCTGGCGCTTCTCAGCAACAAGACTCTGAAGGGGGCCTGGAATCTGGTCGGTAGTGCGGATCTTGGTACCACGAGGGCCCTCAAAGTACATGGCCTTCATGTCAATCAGATCGACAACGCCCTGGAACTCGTCCTCGGCACCAATGGGAACCTGAATAGCGGCGGCGGGAATCTTGAGCTTGGTGTTGATCTGCTCGACGGCCTTCCAGGGGTTGGCACCCATGCGGTCCATCTTGTTGACAAAAGAGATTCGGGGGACATTGTAGCGCTTCATTTGACGGTCGACGGTGATGGTCTGAGACTGGACGCCGCTAACAGCGCACAGGATCATGACAGCGCCGTCGAGGACTCGCAGGGCTCGCTCAACTTCAATCGTGAAGTCGATGTGACCGGGTGTATCAATCAGGTTGAAGTGGTAGGTTTCCTCTTTGCCGTCTTCCGTTTTCTTCCAGTCACAGAACGTGGCCGCAGACTGGATGGTGATGCCTTTTTCCCTCTCGAGATCCATAGAGTCCATCTTGGCGCCGACGGCATCCTTGCCTCGCACCTCGTGGATCGCATTGATGCGGCCGGTGTAGAACAGGACTCGCTCAGTGACGGTCGTCTTTCCACTGTCGATATGCGCCTGGGGAATTGGGTCAGCGAAAGGAGGGACTCGGATGACAAGACACAATCATACCGCAATACCGATGTTGCGGACTCGAGACAGGCGCTTGGCCTCCTCGGGGTCCATGTTGGCGGCGACATACTCGGGCGTCAAGCTAGCAGCGTCCTCTTGGGCCTTCTTGAGGCTTATCGAGGTATCAGCAATGTGTCAAATCCGGGAATAGGGGCAATTGGGGGGTTCTCACGCATCTTGCGCAGCGCTGCAAGTGGGCTTGGTCTGACTGAAGGCTCGTCGGCTCTCTCGAGCTGTAACAGCGGGAGAGACCTTGGACAAGTAGCTACCGCAGTTCAACTGCTGCGTGCCGAATAGCAGACGGCAATTGAGCCATCTGGCAGCCCTCGTTGCCCTCATTTTGTGGATTGAGACTCCAACGGACAAGTTGGACGAAGGGTTGCTAATGATCAGCGGTCCATTGGGAAACTTTTTTCTTTCGGGATTGACAGGAGGCGTCGCGCCAGCACGTGCGTGTGTGTCCCTGATTCGCTATCAGCGCTTAATTCCCGCCCATTGATGCTCCAACCGGGCTGCTACTTTAAGTTCCCGACAGGCCGGTTGTCATGAAAAGAGAGGCTTGAGACTGTAATCATGAGCAAGAATTTAATTATGATGTTGATTTCTTTACTAGTATATGCTTTATTTTATTTTCTTATCCTTCAGTCGTCAAGCTGGTATAATTTGTAGGATTTATGCCGTCCTGTACGCCCTTGATATGAACCCCCTACAACTGAGCATCCGTCCAGCCGTGTCAACGCCAAAAATCAGCCCATTTTGAACAACCCTTGGTAACGCCAACCCAATGCACCGAGTCCCGATGTTTTCTGAGCCAACACCATAAAGCCGACTCCAGAAGTCAAAGCTAGAGATTGGTTGAGAAGATACCCCCTCCGAGGAGCATAAAACTTGCTATGGCGGTGACCAGCGCTATGTTTGTCCCAGAAGGAACCAAGACAGACGCAGCGTTGTCTTCGTCGTCATCAGCAGCGTTGTCGTCGCCGTCGCCATTATCCTGGAAACCATCGGCGGCAGTAAAGTCATGGTTGGTAACTTTGGGTTTTTGAGTCGCTTTTTGTTGATTGGGTACCGCCGTTGCAGATGGAATAGTCTCCCCGTAGCTTTCGAATGCGACGATTTTTGTGTCCGTTGCGTTGAAGTCGGTCTCAGCAATCCCGATCTCGTTGTTGACCAAATCATAGACGACATAGGCGGATCTCAGAAAGCTGTTTCCGAGGATCGACATGTCGCTCGTTTCATTCTGGATTCCGAAAGCACACATATGTTCGCCTTCATATACCCCTGAGTCGAAGAGGGGCGGTCGTCCATGGGTGAGGTCAATGACCAGCTCGTCCATGGCTACACTGATGCGAGGGCCGTCAGGACCGGCGAAGCCAAAGGTAAAATTCCCCGGGTGCTTGCCGTACGAGCAGGGTATTACAGCCAATTCATCGACTGGCTCGTAATAGGCACCGACCTCCTCCCAAACCTCGGCCGCCAGGTCTTGAGGCAGGTAACTGAGAGTCGTTCCACAGTCGAGCACCGCGTTGATTGGAAAATTCTTCGAGGTGAGGGTGTCGACGCCGCTAGGACTGTTGGCGAAGAGCGACGTCAGTGCAACCACGAAGTGCACGTATTGGCCATCTGTGGGTAGAACGTCGATTCGGCTCATCTCGCCAACATATTTCTCCGTGTCAACACCTCCAAACAAGACATTTCCTTGACTGGCATCCAAGTCGTTGAGCCATAGACTATACGCCATGGTGTTGATGTAGCCGGCCTTCCACATGGCGACAGGGAGATTAGGGTAAACGACATCCGCAGTTTCACTTGAAGCCTCATTGACGGCGTAACCAACGCCGATCAAGCCGAAAGATATATCACTCTTGACAGCAAGGCCCATGGTGAGGTTTTTGATGGTTGCGCCGCCCATCTCAAACTGATCGACAAAGTAGTCGCCTTTGGCAAAGCTGTTGTCCACGAAGCTAATGTCAAACATGCCTGGACCGACATGCTTGAACGACCGTGACTTGTCAGGGTCAACTGCCATGGATTGTCAGCAACAGAAAACTCGGGCTCATAGGTGAGGTTCTTACAGCTTCCAAAAGGACATCCCCGATCCGACTCATCTTCGCACATGGACGAGGAACTCCAGGGAAGCCAAACATCGCTGCTCCCAGTATCCAGCTCCAGCGTGATATTCTGAGGAGGGTTGCCGACTGTGACTGAGGCGAAATAGCCGCCGTCAGACCTTGTGTTCTTGATAGCTTCCTCAAAAGTCGACTTTGCGCGACGAGTCAAGCCAGAGTGATGATGGCGATTTTCAACGTCCCATTGGACGAATTGGGCTTGCATGAGGCCCCATGTTGAAACCAAACAAGCACCAACGAGGCGGGACTTCATTGCAGTTGTAAGCAACAATGAATGGGTTTAGGAATGGCGTTGAACCGGCGAACGCCACCCTCCTCCATAGGGTAAGTAGGCACGCAGCCAACCAGTCGAAAGCGAGGGTTTGATTCCTCCAAAGATGTTGTCTTCCTCTTGTGAAAAAGAAAAGAGTGGTGAAACCACAAATAGGTGAGATGGTAGTGCTGTGAGTTGTATAGAGCGGCGCTTAGAAGGTAAACTAGGACACGGCAGGATGTCTCGGGCAACACCAAGTAAAGAACCACAAGGCAAAAGACCCGACGATAGGACAACTGCGGTGGAGCATGGGACAAGAGGGAACGAGGGGGAAGATGAAGAATAAAAGAAGAACAGGGGGCGAGATATTTGACGAATCAAGGGCAGTAGTTCAGACGAAAAGGACTTTGAATGACACGAGGTGGAAGAGATGGAAGAAACGGCACGAGGGCCACGCAAGCGACCTCTTCCGGGTTGTTTAGTAGCGAGTACCTAATAGACGAGAGCAAAAGAAGCTAAGGTACCTTCCACTCGGGGATATTAGCGCCAAGATGCCTCGTGGACCCCTGGAAGGCGTGATGGTGGAGGAGTCGTCATCGTCTGGGCGGGCGGGTGCTAGCAGCCGAGAATTATTTACTAAGGTAGGCCGGGGTGTCATCTGGTACCGTACCATTAGAGCTTCGGCCATGCCATTTTCGTATTCTTTGCTAGGTACTACAGTAGTGTGGATTGGATTGTCGACTTGTACTTCGCCGTCTCCGTGATTTCTCGGGTAGTACCTTCTTTTTGCTTTCTTGTTCGTCTTTTACGCCTGGCTGTTATTGACAAGCGGTCCTCTCCGTAAGGCGCTGCTCTTCCTTACATCAGCGGCTTCAGAGGCTTCAGATTGGGCGGCTGTTCGTCTTGTTACAGTTGCACCATGTGCCTGGACTTTCCTCTTTCTTGCAGGCAACTTGCACCCGCCCACTCTCCCACGTAACGTCCCCTCCGGAGGCTGACGACGCCTCGGCCGAGATCTTTTGCTGCCGATCCGTGCCGGGCCCACGCCTGTCCAAATTGCATGGATCCTCTCACTTTGACAGCATGTTTTAAATGTTTGAGGCATGGATGAATTCTCTTGACGACGGGTCTAGTCACATGCCTTTACTCTATCCCATTTAGGCCATATAGCTGTCAAGATAGGGAGCCAGCGCCTTGAGCCCCTCTTCCAACACGTCCGTCTCACAGACGTATCCAACTCGCACATAACCCTTGAAGTCCTCGCCGCCTCCGAAGCAGTGCGAGCCTGGGCAGAAAAACACTTTCGTCTTGTCCAGAACGTCCTTGCAGAACGCGACGTCGTCTACGGGCTTGCCGTTCTTATTGAACCGAACAAAGGCCGTTGTGCCAGCCTTGGGCTCAACGTAGGAGCACACTGACTTGTAGCGGTCCACGAACTCATTGAGTATCTTTACGTTGACTCTCGCAAGGGTCATGTTGCGCTCGACCAGCGAAGGTCGGACTGCAGGCGAGAGAGCGTAGCTTGCAATCCGGTCATCGATCTGAGAAACGCTGATGGTCGTGTAATCGCGCGCCGAGGTCAGGGCCGACATGATGGCCTTGTCTTTGGTGGCAATCCAGCCCACGCGAATGCCGGCCAAGGCGTAACCCTTGGACATTGATCCCGTAACAATCGATTTCTCATATCCCAGTGTCGTTGCTGGTCTCGGGACCTCCATCTCTCCTGAGACTCCGCCATGGAAGAGCGGGCGGTAGACTTCATCCGAGAAAAGGATGATACCCTTCTCCTCAGCCACTCGGGAAATACGCTGCAGGGTGCTGGTAGGAATAGGAGCTCCCGTGGGGTTGTTGGGGTTGTTGATGATGATCATCTAGCGCTCATCGTCAGCGTACATTCATAGGCAGGGTATCGTGACTACTTACCTTTGTGTTCGCCTTGATGAGTCCAGTCAAGTCGTCCAGGTTTGGGACAAAATCGTCCTCCTCCTTCAGCTTCCACAGCGAAACCTCGGCACCGACACTTCGCGGGACATCATACAGTTGCTGGTATGTTGGATAGACACAGATAACATGGTCCTCGGGTCCCACCAGAGTATAGAGAGACAGGAAATTGGCTCCAATGGCACCCTGGGTGATGATAACATCGTCGGCCGAGAGCTGCGTTCCTTCGTCGCTGCACTGAGCAGCAATTCGCTCCCTCAGTGTCTGAGAGCCCAGGATAGGACCGTAGGTGAGCTTGGTGCTGGTGTCTATGGGGCCTGGAGCTGTGGGATCCTTGCACATCTCGGTCAAGTCATTCACCGAGATGGAGGCGGCGCATGTCTCGGCGATGTTAAGGACCCCGGGCGTCGTCTCAAACTCATCCATCCATTGCTCAATGGCGAAAGGGGTGATGCGAACCATTCTTGCAGTTTTGTATAATTGATATTTTGGGTGATCTGCTCTTTTCGTGGCTATCTCGATCGGACAATGACAATGAGTTTGGTGTGGTTCATATATATCGAGCTGGGAGACCTTGTGTGGAGTCCGTTGTCTACACTGTGAGGCACGCCCTTCGACGCCCTTACCACGCATGTCGATGTCAATAGTGGAACGTTACTTGAACAACACTTTGTTATTCCCAAGATAGGACCAAGAGACTCGGCCACTGCACCTACACGGCCTAATGAGTCTCAATTCTTCTGGTACCCATGAGGTTTTACGCCCTTTGCAATGTCGATATTTCCCCATACTCTGACTAGCGGGCGCTGGAGCAAAGTGGAGGTTGAGGGGGCCAAATCGATCGACACTCCACTCCCAATGCTTATTCTCCGCATTAATCTCGATGTTGATTGCCTCCAACATTGCAACCCTTGGGTTCTCGGAGTTGCTTGCCAATTCTTGAGTCATTTTCTTGTTATCCCATAGGTTATTGAACTGGGAGCCAGCCTACTCACCGACGTGTTTCCGCGTACAATACTATAACGAAAACCATACTATATATCTGAAATATGGCTTTCATTTCCTCTTGGTCCTTGAGGCGCTATGCCCTTTTTTTTCGTGAGGAAACCTCGCTACGTCTTACACATTAATGTCGATCCGCAAGCGCCATGATCCTATTATGGGTCTTCATCTTGAGGTACGGTTGACAGAACAGCAAGGAGCTTGACAGGTTGGAGTCGGCTCAACTAGTCCATAGTCGAGCTTTAGCATACATTTCGAGACTCACGCAAAAACAGGTCTGTTCTCAACCTAACTTACCAGGAAGCTCGCTGCTGATATGGGCAGAACTCGTTCGATACTGCTCAGTCTCAAAGTGTGTATACTTTTGTTCCGTACTATCGTTACTACCCGACGATGCCAGTAATGGCGCAATGGAGTAATATAGGGTAAGAGCATGGGAATGGAGCTGTCGATCCTTCTTCAACTCACAGAAATAGTAGGAAGTACGGTTGGCTTACTTTGTTTCCTTGCGATATTATCAATTAACTCTACCTAGATACCCAGCTAGGCCTCATCTGGATCCTTACAATTCTGATACTGTAATCAGATCTATCTCCAGCGCGCATCCACACGAAGGCTTCAAATGACGTCACAGCTTCTCCATCTACAATCGATATCGGGGACTAAGACGAAGCTCTACGGGCTAGTACAACACACTTATAATGATATTGATAACCAAACCAGTAGTAAGATCAACTCGATACCGATTGATAGATAAGCCTGCAATGGCCATTGGTCAACCCCGCCTTTCCAAAGTAATGTCGCTGGCATGTGGTCTCATGGTTCGTCGCGGTTGTAGGGGAAGGTGAATGACTCCATGAGACCCATATTTCGTGGCTGTGCCAGCCAGTCACGTTGTGACACTTCCTCTCGGGGGGCTGGTTCGTACTTCCGTACCTGCCTCGGATGCCTAGCATGGAACGCGGGGCGCCACTCTTCGGTCACAGCTTACCCCGGTCGCGGTCATCGCCCATCACTCAACAACCTTCAACTCCTGCCATCATACATCGCCCCATCAACGAGCTGCATCGAATCTACATCGCTGTAGTCATGCCTCCTTTCCGGCTGAGGAGTCTCCTTCTCGGGGCTGTGGCATTCTTGCCTGGCCTTGCGATGGGGTCCTATAACTCGAGCTACTCACAGTCGGATCTACTACGCGCACAGATGGCCCTCATGGACAATCGCCCCGATGGCTGTCCTCCTTGGTACGGTTGCCCTCGATTCATTTTCTACAGCGTCGCATGGCCTTTGCTGACCACCATATAGCTTCAACTGTCTTTTGCCCGCCCATACATGCGCTCAATACGCTGGTTGTAATGAATTCAACGGCAAATGCGACTGCCCCGAGGGATTTGGTGGCGATGACTGTCTCGAGCCACGTACGGCTTCCTCTCGACCGTCGATCTTGATTGAAGAGATTCGCTGACTTTTCTATTAGTGTGTGGCTCTCTTGGCCGAGGAAAAGACCGCCCGATGCGCTCTGGTGGAAACTGCAAATGCGACGATGGCTGGACCGGCATCAACTGCAACGTCTGCACCGATAACAAGGCCTGTAACGCGTTGATGGAAACCGGCGAGGGCGGCGTATGCTACCAGAACGGCGAAGTTGTCAACCACAATTACCAAATCTGCGACGTCACGAACCAAAAGATCACCTCGCTCCTCGGCACCCAACGTCCCGAAGTTACGTTTACCTGCACGCAGGAGGACGCGACTTGCGACTTCCAGTGTACGTCAAGGCAAATGCTCCTTTCATTTAGGCTGCTAACGTTGTTCTCTAGTTTGGGTAGATGCCGTTGAATCTTTCTATTGCCACCTTTCCGAATGCGACTCCAGCGCCGATTGGCAGGACACTAAGAACACCACCTCTTACAAGTGCAACAAGATTAGCTGCAGCTGTATTCCCGATCGAATGCTTTGCGGCAAAAATGGCTCCATCGATCTCACCGATTTTCTCGATCAGTCCATCAAAGGCCCCGGACGATTCGAGTGTACACAGAAGCACGGTGGTGCTCACGACTGTGCCTTCAGGGAGCCCGAGATGGATGCCCTGATCCTCGCCTTGATTGGTGACTCCAGCATCTTCCTCGACTGTCGGGCTGGTGAATGTCTCTACAAAACAGAAGTGCCAGGATACAAACGACCCGTGAAGAAGATCAACACCCCCCTCATTGCTGGTGTTATCGCTGGCTGCTCCCTGTTCCTTGTTGCCGTCATCATCTTGACTTGGTACCTGTCGAGGCGCAAGTTGAGCTACGGTGCTATTCGCTTGGAGGATTCCGACGACGAGAGCACCAGACTGATGACTGACCACAAGCCCGCATCGCTCTATTTCGAGGACGTTGCTTACAACCTCAACGGCAAGCAGATTCTCACTGGCATTCAAGGTATCTGCAAGCCAGGAGAGGTTACCGCCATCATGGGTGCCTCGGGAGCTGGCAAGACGACCTTTCTCGATATCTTGGCGCGCAAAAACAAGCGAGGACAGGTCAACGGAGAGTTTTATGTCAATGGCGAAAAGGTCAACGATAACGATTACAAAAACGTCGTTGGTTTCGTCGATCAAGAGGATACTATGCTCCCAACGCTCACCGTTCACGAAACAATTCTTACCAGCGCTCTGCTCAGACTGCCCCGCGATATGGGCCGTGCAGCCAAGGAGCAGCGTGTGCTCGAGGTCGAGAGAGAGCTCGGTATTCATCATATTCGCGATTCTCTGATTGGTTCCGAAGAGGGTAACGGACGCGGCATCTCAGGTGGTGAGAAGAGGCGTGTCGGCATTGCGTGCGAACTCGTCACTAGCCCTTCAATCCTGTTCCTTGATGAGCCTACCAGTGGACTCGATGCCTACAACGCCTACAACGTCATCGAATGCCTGGTGACTCTGGCCAAGAACTACAAGCGAACCGTTATCTTTACCATTCATCAGCCGCGATCCAACATTGTTGCTCTGTTTGACAGACTTATCCTGTTGGCTCAAGGAAGAACCGTATACTCGGGACCTTTCAGTCAGTGCCAGGCTTATTTCGATGAGATTGGCTATATGTGCCCCCCTGGATTTAACATTGCCGACTATCTTGTTGACCTTACTATGCACGCTGGAAGCACACAGTCTGTTGATGACGGTACCGTTGGCCTTGATAATGGCAGCGTTGGTCCCAGCAGCACTCGTGCGATCAAATCCGTGGCAAGCGTTTCTGGCACCAGTACGGGAGACGACGATGCAAGCTCAAGCCGACCTAAGAACCGGCGCAGGGACTCAGTCAAGGTTCGCCAGGAGCGTGAGCTATTTACTCGCAAAAAGACCGTGGATACTGCGGCGTCATCTGATGCTGGCGTTGAGGATACCGGCGCGTACCGCCTTCAGCCAAACCCTGTGGACTCTCTCACCACGCCTCTTCTTGAGGATCCTCACGACCTGCCTCCATCAGCTGCCACCGGAACCGACCTGGATATCATGACTCGATCATTTGTCCATTCGGAAATTGCAAACTCGACTCGTGACGAGATCAAGCAAGCGATTGCTACCGCAGACGACGCGAATGGTCCTAACTCCAATGGCTATACTCCTGAGGGACCCAACGTATACGTTAGTGCTGTTGGAAAGGGTTATGCTCGCGTCGGCTACTTGCGACAGTTTGTCATCCTGTCACAGAGAACCTGGAAGAACTTGTACCGGAACCCGATGCTCATGCTCACTCACTACGCCATTGCTATTGTCCTCGCTGTCTTCTCGGGCTACCTCTTTTATGGACTTACCGACGATATTCCTGGCTTCCAGAACCGTCTTGGTCTCTTCTTCTTCCTTCTTGCTCTGTTCGGTTTCAGCACCCTCACGAGTCTCAACGTCTTCGCCACCGAGCGTCTTCTGTTTGTTCGCGAACGCGCCAACGGATACTATGCGCCTGCTACATACTTTGCGGCCAAGGTGCTCTTTGACATTATCCCCCTGAGAATCATTCCTCCAATTCTCATGGGCTCCATCATCTATCCCATGACTGGACTGGTGGCCGATTCGACACATTTCATGAACTTTGTTCTTGTTCTTGTGCTCTTCAACATGGCTGCCGCTGCCGTATGCTTGTTTATTGGTATCGTTTGTAAGGACGGCGGCGTGGCCAACCTCATCGGCAGCCTGGTTATGCTATTTAGTCTGCTCTTCGCCGGCTTCCTGCTCAACCACGATGCTACCCCGAAGGGCGCACTTTGGCTTCAGACGCTTTCGATATTCCACTACGGCTTTGAGTCTCTTATTGTCAACGAGGTGCTCCATCTCACACTGGTCGATAAGAAGTATGGCCTCGACATCACGGTTCCCGGCGCCGCCATTCTCAGCTCGTTTGGCTTCAACAATAACGCACTTTGGCCGGATATCAGAAACCTGGGTATTTTCGCCGCGGTGTTCATTGTTCTGTCATATGCTGCTATGCACATCTTGCTTGTCGAGAGACGATAGACCGACATAGAGGCACTCGAAGTACTGTTTTGCAGCAACTAGACATGTTTGGTGAGAAAGGACGCACACCATGGTGTTTGCGTGCAGGCGTGTGGCGATGTTGTACATAGGAGCTCGTTCTTTTACAAGTCGTCAACTCACACTCGGCGTTTGGATATGGGTTCAGAGGTTTCGTCGTTTTCTTTTCCACATAGCTGACCGAAGTATCGGTGTCAGCAAGCACATCAGTGTAGAAACAATGCCATCATTTTCCTGCACGTACGGAGCAGATGCTGGTGTAAACGAGCGTAACCAAGTGAAGTCGGTTGGGAAGCTTCAAAAATCGTAAATTGGCATAGTTATACATGGGTACAAATGTTTTACAGGTCAGACGGCATCAGGTTTACTCCATCTTTCCACCGGTAAACTCCTCAGCAATCCTCTTCTGTCGTTTGACGGAGCGATCGTATTCCGACTCGTAAAAGTCCATGATCTTGTTGGATGTTCCCGTCGTGGTTTCCAGCATGTTGGCGATGGATGTCGGCTTGCCCCAGATATCCCATGTGTTCTCGGCACTGCCATATCTGCCTACGGCCTGGCCCTGCTTCTTGAAGAAGTCTTCGGAGAAGACATTATCGATCTCTGCCTTGAGCTCGCTTTCGGTGACGATGAAGTTGGAGGCATTGATGTAGAGTTCCATCAGAGCATCGCGACGAGCTTCACGTTTCGAACCCTCGATTGCCTGAACCTTGCTCCGGCTTCGCTCGGCGCGGGCAAAACGCTCGGGATCAGGATAAGTCTCGGTATCGAGCACAGAATCGAGAAGGGTACTTCGAGTAAGACGATCGTCTGCTCGCTCAGCCTCTTTGACGGCCCTGTGGTGCTCGTTGAACTTGCGGCTCACACGAGCGTCGCGGGCGGCGTCGCGGCGATTTCGGCGAACCCAGAGCTCCTTCAGACCCAGCTGCAAGTTCTCACGGCGGGCTCCAGCCATCTTTTGCTTCCACTCCTGGGTCTCATTCTTGGGAGCTTGCGCTTTGGCCGGCTCAGGGACGGTCTGCTTGATGTAGTCGGCTTGGATTTTGCGGTCGCCCTCGAGGCGGGGGAAGACCTCACGAGGAACAGGCAGATGACCTCGAACACGTGGTAGCTTTTTCTCGTCGGACTGAGGAGGCGTAGGGAGGCGGATATAGGAGGGAGACTCGGGAGGGACGTTGTTTTGGAGCGTGGCAGTCGAGGTCGAAAAGGTTCGCGAGGCCGCAAGGAGCTGACGAGCAGCAGCCCTCGGGCAGGATGTCGTGAGAAGGGACGACATGATTGAATGAGCCGACGCCAACTTCAACGCAAAAAAGGCTCGGGCTGGAATCGCAATTGACGTCGTAGATCGTCGTCCAGGCCGACTCTTCAGAACGTCGACGCCAGACTGAGAAAATCGAGGTCGGATCAAATTTACCGGATTATCTTGATCCGGTGGAACCCCTTGTGGCTTCCAAGCTTGGACAGCCGCCCCGCCGCCAACCACCGCGGAGGGACAGCTTATCTTAGTGGGGCCTTTTTTCTCCTGCTAAGAAAAAAAAGTTCTGGAGAATAAATTTCTGGACCGCCCATCTTCCTACCTCGTCGCTAGTATCCTCGACCAATTTTCTTCACCATGGGTACTGGAAAGAAGGAGGCCACCCGGCGGGAGCGCCAGGGTAAGACTGGCGATGGCCTTGCCAATGTCAGGACAAAGGGCGAGAACTTCTATCGGTATGTTTGACTGTTGCCGATTGCCGCTGGCCACGATGCTGACCCCAATGCCACAGCGATGCGAAGAAGGTCAAGCACCTCAACATGTACAAGGAGGGCAAGGCACAGAGGAATGCCGATGGAAAAATCACAAAGGCTGCCATCTATCAGTCCAGAGACGTTCCTAACGCCCGAATCGAGCCGAACCGCAAGTGGTTTACCAACACTCGAGTTGTCTCCCAGGACTCCCTCAAGGCCTTCCGGGAGGCCATGGATGAGAAGGCCAGGGATCCTTACCAGGTTCTTCTCAAGTCCAACAAGCTGCCCATGAGCCTCATCAGGGATGGCAAGGACACTGAGAACGGCATCAAGCAGCACCAAGCCAAGATGACCGTCGAGACCTCACCCTTTGCTGGTGTCTTCGGACCCAAGGCCCAGAGGAAGCGAGTCAAGCTTGGTGTTAGCAGTCTGGATGACCTGGCTGACGACACTGAAAAGAGTATGGATACCTACCTTGAGCGACTGGAGCAGCAGAAGCTTCTTAGCGGTGCATCTGGGGACCCTGAGACTCTCGGCGACGACAACGACAAGCCCCTCACAATGGCGATTGAGCCTGTATTCGATAAGGGTCAGAGCAAGAGAATCTGGAACGAACTCTACAAGGTCATCGACTCTTCGGACGTTGTTATCCACGTGCTTGATGCCCGAGATCCCGTTGGAACAAGATGTCGCAGCATTGAGAAATATCTCAAGGAGGAAGCTCCCCATAAGCACTTGATCTTTGTCTTGAACAAGTGTGACTTGGTTCCTACCAGTGTCGCGGTAAGTTTTTCTCCCATTGCCTCTTCCCCTGCCCCTTCAGTGCATCATGCACCCCAATGTTCTTTGTCAGGATTCAGTCCCTTATGTACCGTGGACTGTGTCTGTTATAACGTTGGGAGAATAAATGCCCTTCTCGACTGTCGCAACGTTATGTTGTCGACTGATGTGTGCCGTTTTGGTTACCGTCATGAGATAGGCTCCGTGTCCGATTGAGTTGAAGTCTGCCTATGCCATAACCAATTTTGGGGCATTGATTGCATACTTCTTAGTGATGACACAAACATTTTTACACTTGACTTTGTATCTTTATCGCATCTTCAGAGTTCGAATGCTAATTCGAAACAGGCTGGTTGGGTTCGACATCTTTCTAGGGAGTATCCCACTCTGGCATTCCACGCCAGCATCACCAACTCATTTGGAAAGGGCTCACTTATCCAACTTCTCCGACAATTCTCGTGCTTGCACTCAGACCGCAAGCAGATCTCGGTTGGCTTGATCGGTGGTCCAAACACTGGAAAGTCATCCATCATCAACACCCTCCTCAAGAAGAAGGTCTGCACCGTGGCTCCCATTCCTGGTGAGACCAAGGTCTGGCAGTACGTCAGTTTGATGAAGCGTATTTACTTGATTGATTGCCCTGGTATCGTTCCCCCCTCAAGCACAGACTCTCCCACGGATCTGGTTCTGCGAGGTGTTGTACGTGTCGAGAAGGTTGAGCACCCGGAGCAATACATCCAGCCTCTTTTGAACCGAGTCAAGCAGCATCACATGGAGAAGACTTACGACGTAAGGGGCTGGACCAACTCGACCGAGTTCCTGGAGCTTATGGCTCGAAAGGGAGGCCGTCTGCTGCGTGGAGGCGAACCTGACTTGGACGGAGTGGCCAAGATCATTCTCAATGACTTTATGCGTGGCAAGATTCCCTGGTTCACCCCCGCGCCCCCAAGGCCCGAAGGTGAAAACGACAGCAAGGTTGGAGGTCGCGAAGGTAGACTGGGAGAGATGCCCCGGAAGCGAAAGCCAGAAGAGGCGACCGAAGATGAGGATGTGTCTCCCGAGGCGCAGCTGCAACAAGAGGCTGATGCTGCCAATGAGAAGGCTGATGAGGAAGGATCAGAGGACGCTGGCGAGGAGTCAGAGTTTGAAGGGTTCGGAAGCGACACGGAAGAAGCACGATCAAGGAAACCGTCATTCGGAGCCACCGTGGACGGAGAGAGTCACGCAGAGAGTGGCTCGGACGATGTGATATCGGTTGGTGGTTCTGATGAGGAGGTTGAGGAAGTCGAAGAAGAAGTGGAAGATGTGGAAGAGGCGCCTGCGTTAACAGTCGAGAGTAAAGAGAAGAAGACAAAAGGCAGTCGACCTAACAAACGGCGAAGGACATGATGGGCCTGGAGTTGGTCAAATTCTAAACCTTCCATTC
Source organism: Fusarium cicatricum (assembly GCA_021730345.1). NCBI lineage: Eukaryota > Fungi > Ascomycota > Sordariomycetes > Hypocreales > Nectriaceae > Fusarium > Fusarium cicatricum. Next base: position 18,974 of record JAJODA010000887.1, on the reverse strand, counting down.
GAGGGATTTGCTAGCGCATCCTCGACGCATTAATGATACCCACGTTTATGCTTCCTCATGTTTGTTTCTTGTCTCGCTTGTGAATGACTCTATTAGTTTCCCGTCTTGTTCTGGCCTCGTTTGTGATTGCGATGCAAGGTTATATGTCTTGGGCTGCCTTCATCTTGCGTTCGAGATGCAAGTTCAGGAACTTGCAAAGTACGTACCGACTTATGGTCCCGAGTGAGTTGGGTCTTTTAACACTGTTGACTGTCAGTAAATTCTCTTGTACCCGTTACCCTGTGACTACATTGTGAGCATGATGTGGATATCTGAAACCGATCCATCAATCGCTATGGAATGTCTTGTCATGTCATCTCTTGGCATCTCGCGTATTGTAGTTTGATGGCGTTATGGTCGTAACGTGGGAAAGGATGTAGGGACGGACAGGAGTCGCGAGAAGTCAACCATTGCACGTGTGACAAGACAAAAAAGATTGACCAACCGATTATTCTCCTTGCTGAGGGTCAGATGGGTCATTTTGCAGGAATCGCAAAAATGAAGGCATGCCTCCACACAGGATTGAACTATGGACCTTCGCATTACAAGTGCGACGCTCGTACCACTGAGCTATAGAGGCTGCGGTTGTTGAAGTGCGTTGATGTAAAACAAGTATAAGATACCTTGTTGAAATAGCGACGGCCAAGAGCAAAACAAAAGATGTGCCCCCACACGGACTTGAACTATGGACCTTTGCATTACAAGTGCAACGCTCTACCACTGAGCTATAAGGGCAATTTTCTTGCTTGTGGCGAATTCTGTTTGATGCTCATGAGCCTGCCGCCTCACGGTGTACTCGAGAACCATCTCACCTCGACCTTGAGTTGCGGATGGTCTTTTTCCCTTGACCAATAGGATATTAGAGAGATCGGAAGCTTAAACACATTAGCTGAGTCACTCCATAGTATGTAGTGACTCCGGGTAGACTAAAGCCAAAAGAGATTGCGGTTCCGCCGGGAGATGTAGTGGGTGACTTCTTCCACCGGAATGAAGCTGTTAATCGGAACGAAGCCTCTAAACCGGTCTCGGTACTCCGATGCGGAAGCATTTTGCCTGTGTGTACACCTCTAGATCTATTGGCATTTACTCTGGGTTGTAATCCTTGATGTTTAAATACCTTGGGTATCCCCGAGTGCTCTGGTGCATCAGAGCTTGCCTACTTATACAAATCACAATATGGCGGCTATAAACGAAATCACCGTGACCTTACATCAGCTCGCCAAGATGATTGATCACTCTTTGTTGCATCCTACCATGACTGATGCAGACATCATCAGTGGGCTGGCTATCGCCAAAAAGTACGGCGTTGCCACCGCTTGCGTCAAACCCTATCTTATTCCCCTAGCCAAGAAGGAATTGGAAGGGTCCGATGTACTTGTCTGTCCCGTCATAGGCTTCCCCCACGGAAACAGCACAACACGGGTCAAAGTGTTTGAGGCTGATGCTGCCGCCGACGCTGGTGGCAACGAGGTCGATATGATCATCAACATCGGAAAGGCCCTCGGCGGCGAGTGGGAGTACGTGGCCGATGAGATTCGACAGATCAACGACGCTGTCGTCAAGCACGGGGCCATCCTCAAGGTCATCTTTGAGAACGACTACCTCGAGGAGGAGCACATCATCCGCCTGTGCGAGATCTGCTCCGAGGTAGGTGTAGGATTCGTCAAGACCTCGACTGGCTACGGCTTTGTGAAGCAGCCAAACGGGCTCTACTCGTACAAGGGTGCCACGGTGACTCACCTGAAGCTCATGCGGGAAAGGTCAAAGCCCGAGGTCCAGGTCAAGGCCGCGGGAGGAGTTCGCACTCTGGATGATTTGCTCCATGTCATGTCCCTCGGCGTGACGCGGATTGGCGCCACAGCTACTGTTGCTATCATGGAGGATGCTGTGAAGCGAGGTATCACGGATGAGCCTACGACTGTCAGGTTCAAGCCGATTGATGAGGGCTCGGCTGGGGGGTATTAATTGGACGGACGGAGGAAATATAGAGGGAGTAGGCGAGAATAGAAATCCAACGAGACAAGTCAGAAAATGCATTAAATGTATTACATATCATACGGCGTTTTTCGTTGGCTGAGCTCATGGGAGCACGCATGATTATTCTGAGATAACACCACGCTGAATCCAACACATATCTGTCTGGGTGCATGTGTGAATTGTCGCACACGATACCTTCACCAGCCTGACAAGCTGATGGTATGTGCTGAATATTACCTTGGTGTATTATTTTCGAGACTATTCGACTATCCCGACGCTCGCGTTGCATCGTGCATGAACGAGTCTATCTTTTCAGAGACTGCTTTCATTAAATCACCCTTGTTCTCCCTGTGTTCCCAAGCTGCTCACAAAGAGTCTTCCAAGCGTCCTCTACGTGCTGGGGAATATCTACATGCACAATAGACCCCTTTCCTCGTGGCCCATACCCGTTCTCATCATCTCTCATCCGTGGAATTTCGCCGATAAGCAGGTCCAAGAACCGGTTCATGCTCCAAAGGCAATCCTTGCGGTTATCCTGTATTCCAGGGACGGTAAAGTGCAACAACGACACAAGATCGGCGGGTCCTGTGGTTGGGCTGGCCTCTTTGACAGCCACATGGGGAACGAATGTCGGCCAACCGGCAAACTGAGGAGAGTTCCCTTGCTTGTCAGCGTATACCTGCTCGAATGCTGCTACTGTGCGTCTACACATGGTAGGATCCTGAGCTACTACAATTGAACGTGGGGACTTGAGTCCATGAGAGTCCAGGAGGTCTCTTGTAAACTTGGCATTGAGCGCGCAGTTTGTTGAAGCGTCCTCCACGAGAACGACTAGACCTTGGTGTTGGAGTTCGCCGATGGGGCCCCGATCTCTATCATGGGCCTCAAGATCAAAGAATGTTTCTCCAATCACCTGAAGTATACGCGCTTCCGGTAATCCTTGCACTTGGTCGGCAACTTGACTATATTTTGGATGCTGGCGGACGGCTTCGAGCATTAGCTGGGTTGAATGACCGATGCCTCCACAAAGCACAAGGACAATGGATTGACCTTGCTTAGTTGCTTCTAATATGTCGACAGTTAGCTACAAGGTCCGAATTTCTAAGCTATTCAAGGAAACTAAGCAGTAATAAAGTCGTTACATACCATTTGTCACTGCCAACTCCCTCAGCGATGATAGTATAGTCTCGGCCGTGGAAAGGACTGCCGATGCACAGAGAACAACAACGCTCGTTGGAGACGGATTTAATAGGAAAGTTTGATCTCCCGTAGCTGTAGAAGACTGAAAGAGAATGCTGCGGAGATCAGAGAGGTTGCGAATCTGCTCGTGGGAGACAAATTCCGATATCGTGTTGGCGGCATCTGCTGCCAGTTGTGCAGCCATCGTATGTTGCATGGCTTTTTCTAACAAGACTTATAATGGTGTGTTTCTAAAAAGGACAATTAAAATTATAACTTTGATAACTGAGAATTAAACAATGAAAAGCAATGAGCAGGTCAAGACTGGAAACGAACAACTTGAAGGGGACCATCATTCCAAAAGCGGTAATTGGTTCCGGCGGAAGACCCGAAGCTCCGGTCCGGTGGCATAACCTCCCCCCGACATCCTCCAGCTACTGCCTAGTTATCTGATCCATCAACTTCCTTATCCGGGGTTTGACAAGGTAGGTATGAGAGGAAACCCGAGAAAAGTCCCGAGTGCCTGTGAGCGATGTCGCAAGCAGAAGCTAAAGGCAAGTCTCGCACATATCATCCATTCTGCATGACACAAAGAAGACTGGCTAAGATGAAACAAACAACTAGTGCGACGTTGAGCGTCCTTGTACCCTGTGCGTGCGGGTCGGTGTAGAATGCATAGCATCCCAAACTGAAAGCTGGAGGTTCCATCGTCCCCTGGCCGCAGATGGAGAGCCGGCTCCCAAGAAGCGGCGTCTCCGTCGTGCAAGAGGAGAGTCCTCAGCTCAAGCAACACGGCAGGAGACCGAAAGCAATGCAAATATTGTACCTGTAAACACCAATCTAGCTTCAGGGCTCGATGATTCTACAGGGGACGTTCCTTGGAATGACAGTTCTACCATTACTCTTGTCGAAGAGGTACGTTGATAGCCTGACGAAACCCAAAGTTCTCTGATTACGCAACTAACATCGGCATCAAGGCATTTCATCGTCACGAAGCACCCTCTCCTGAAGAGACAGAAACGTCCGCTTTTTTGGCCAGTACGTGGGCTCATTCAAAACAAAAGAGGCCAAGTCAGACACGGCCAGAGGGCGCACCCAGTCCGCTGCAATGGATCTTGTCTCAACATGTTCAGAATAGTCGAAGCGGCCATGTATTGCGGAAGCCTGGGTCACTTCTCGTTGAGCAGGAGCTGTTATCTTCATTGCCTGACCTGGAGCCGGCAACTACCCTTGTGAACAACTACTTTGATCGCATCCACTGGTTCATGCTACTCTTTCATCAGCGCAATTTCAAGGTCAGATTCCATCGCTTGTATGAATCTGGTCCACGGCCTAAAAACCAGCAAGCTCGACCAAAGGGCCGTGCTGGTTATATCGCTGTGCTGTTGGCTGTCTTGGCAACCAGCTTACATTACACCAGCGCTAAGCAGAAGCAACTCTTGGTTTCTCAAGGCATTGAGCCAGAAACACTCAAAGAAAGGATACTGACGAGATTGAAGCTGAGATTTCTCGACATCATCTCACTAGGCTCTTTGGAGGCAGTGCAGATGTGCGTTCTGCTTGGCAGCTATTACCTCTATCACGGGGAGCCCGAGATGGCGTGGCCACTCTGCGGATCTGGCCTGCGCATTGCTCAGGCGCTCAATCTGCATCGAAGAGTACCCGAGGGAAACGCTAGCGACCAGTCTATTAGGCAGACTATCCAAGAGCAAAAGCGGGCATGGTGGGCCATATACGAAATGGAGACATTTTGCTCAATGCTCTACGGCTTTCCGTTGAGCATATCCGACAGCGACTGCGATGTCGCTCCTCTGGACCCGGACGACGAGTACTCGGCTTCTAGATCAGAGGAACAATATGCGCCAAAGACGAATCTTTTGTTCTTCAAATGCGCCATGTCGAAGCTGTCAGCCATCGTCAAGTCGGCGTTGGAGGATCTATACGGAACTCATCACAGCCGAGACCAACAGGGCCCCGGTCAAGCCTCTCGTCTGAAGACTCTTGTGAACAAAGTGGCGTCACTGAATTCACGACTGCTAGACTGGAACGAGGGCCTTGCAGCGAAACTCAGGTTTGATAAGGCAGCCACAGAATCTGATACTGGAGATGACCATACATGCAACTCAAGCATGTCTGGGACTGAATTCGAAGAGCACCTCTTTCGACTCCAGGCGCTCTCTCTCAAGCTTGCTTATGAGAATGCGAGAATCTTGATCCACAGGCCGCTGCTTTCGTTCAGAATGCTCCGGTCTTGCACGACATGTCCAGAAGACGCTTCTGACCCCTTTCGGTTGGCAATGCACACATGTCGAGACGCTGCACTAGAGATATCGCTAGTCGGATCGAGTCCTTACCTAAAAGAAGCTTCCGAGACATATGCCATTGCGTTTGTGTCGTTGCATCTGCTCACGGCTGGTGTAACTCTTTGCATCTCCATCAGTCTGGACCCTTTGAGCCGCGAGTCATACGAATCGAGGATGGGTATCCGACGTCTGATGCAAATACAAAATCTGCTGAAGGACAAGTCCATTGTTGCTGAACAGGGGCTTGATATCACAAGAAGACTGATGTCTCTGGTCTTGGCCAAGGAAGCTGATGCCATGTTGGAGGTCGGATCTGGCGAGCAAGCCATGTCAAGTCAGCCTGTGCACCGTGAAGTATCTGAACCCTTGCAGTCTCGTGCTATAGGAGACACTCTCGAGCAACCTGCGATGCAAGTGCCAGACGTCGTCAATGCCGATTCATATCCGCTGGGTGCTCCAGAGACTGCGATGGAAACAACCAGCACGACGTTGGACGGCCAGTTTCTTGGCTTCTGTGAGAACACGTCCATGACTGAGGCTGTGAATGAATATGAACAAGGTGAGCAGTCATGCGGGAAAGGACCAAGTGCTGAAGAAGGCTGACCATTTTGTATAGCCATTACCAACCCCTCGGGACCAAACGCAGACGATAACCCGATGCTCCTTGGCAGCCAGCAGGACTTTCTCCTGGGAAATAGCGCTCTTGGACAGGAGCAAGGCTGGATATGGGGGTGGAATTTCCTCGAGTAAGCCCAACGCGGTGGAGTGGTGAGCCTCTTTGGGAGGATTAGCGAGGACAGCATGTTGACAAAGGGCTCGAGGTGTGCTCTTAGCAGTGAGTCTTCATCTGGAGAAGTCGATATAGCTGTTTAAGCCAGAACGAAGTTTAAACAAAGAAGAACAAAGAGAACTGGATCAAGCTGTCAAAGGGAGATTGGTGTGATATGTCCTTGTATGGATGCTCCTGAATAGCCGGCCATTAAGACCATGCTGAGAAAGGCGAGCCACTAAATGTAACACAATAAAGGTAAGAAAGAATAAAGAGGGCATTCAGAAGAAGAATTGACTCGACAATGGACATTGATCTCATGGGCGGTGATGTCATTCCGTCTACCTACAGCTGTCGCCAACTGTCAAGACAGCATTCACTCTTCCACCCTCACTTTTCTACCACTTAGATACTCTGAACAAAGTGAATGTGAAATGAGATTGTCTGTGTGAGACATATTTATTGACTTATTGACACCATTTTCTCCACTTGGTTCACTATTATTCTTCATCGCCCATCTCCTTACCTTGGCTATTCATCCTCGCCCTCACATTCACATCGACTTGCAACAGAATAATAACAAAAAATGAGTTCTACAGCGGCAGTTGAATCCAAGGTGATCAATAGCCATGGCGCTGCAGCCCATACAAGAAAGAAGGCTATCGTGAAAAGCAACTCTGTTCCTCAGATCTCCCGTCATCTCGACAAGTTTGTCGACAACCCTCAGGTTCGCCATCTCATCCACCTTGGCCCTCGACTACTTTGTTGCTAACACTCGTCTTCAAGAAGGATCAGTTCACCAGAGTCAGACGTGTCGGTTCAATGGCGGACAACGGAGGAAACGGCGCTCCTTAGAGTATGACATGGCAGCCTATGTTTGTCCCCTAAGATCAAGCAACAACTAACAAGGAACCAACAGGAGGAGTCCCGACCGGCCCAGTCTCACCCAGCCCTAGCCAGCATGGAGTAGCTGCTCGTCGCCCTTCCAACGAGGAACAAGGCCAGTCTTCGGGGGCTCAGCCCGTCGACGACGCGACTATCGACGAGTTTGCTCAGCAAGCCCTCGAAGCTTTCTTTGCGGCCCACGCCCAGGAACGGGGTTCATTTGAACGGCCTGATTCCCCTCAGCGCCTCGAGCGAGACTTGGAGTCTTCCGGCATCCAGCAATCATCTCAAGAGGAGAACGACGACAACCGTGGCAGCTTTGCCAACCCCATCGTCGTCGACGACCTGCATGAAACCTCTGACAAGACCAATTCGAGCCACGACGAGGCAGAGCACGCAGAGCATCTGGATGACCAGGATGACAACCCGCCAGCCGATCCTCTTAATATCAGACTCTCGCCTCCTAACCCGATCAAGGCTGCCCGCCCCCCTCCGCCGCCTTCAGCTGCCACCATTCTCGGCGGGCCGTCCAAGGATCGTATCCGCTGGCAAGTCGACACGGCGCGTCATCTCCACCACAGGCACATTGCCGGCCCGTACGAGGTTGGCGACTACCTGTGCGACATCCACAGAGGCTCTGGACGGTTCGTCAAGATTGCGCGCCGCATGGTGGACGCCAAAGGGGAGCATTACTGGGAGCACATGATGCTGGGGCACCGCGTTGGCCCAGGAGACGGATCGAGCTTGAACGGACGGGCCGCCGCGCTCAGCACCGGGGCCTTGTTCTCGCTTGAGAAGCCAGACGGCTCCACCGTCTATCCCGAGTGGCGGTTTGGCGAGCCTGTCATGGAGAAGAAGAGGAAGATGATGTCGGGCGAGGAGACTCCCAAGGAGGTGAACCCCATTCATCCGGGACTCAAGCCCGGCAGCAAGGACCCCATGTGGTTCTGAGGGTGTCTCGGGCAGGCAAACTGCACATTGCTTTCCCTACTCGATATCTGAGCTGCATCGTCTAACATCCTTGCTGGTTGACTGACGATGAAGGCCATTGGATCTCAGACGAAACAGTTGGCTTGTCATCTTTTCGATTTCGAGGAACATGTGCCTAGAGTCTAGAGTGAGACGGATACGTTAGGGGACTTGAAACAAGTTGAGCAATTTAAAAACGATCCAGTCTTGAATTCAGAGTGATGTTGTTCGCTGAGAAGTGATGATGTTCAAAAGTCGTGATCGCATTTTCGGAAGAATTCCGCGCCGACATGGATAACATCATCGAAAAAAGATAGCTGCGTCGCCACTCTTGCTCGCAACTGCAGCTACTACCTGATTCTCTGCGGACGCTCGATATTACTGTGTACTACTAATTTCCGATCATATTCCTCATACGCAACTCAACAATGGGATCATCCTCTTCCAAAGTCGCCCGAGGCGCAGCGCGAAAGTATCCAACTCGAGCACCTGGAGCCGCAGTCCCTACACCACCACCTCGTCCCAAGCCCGCAGCGAAACCAGCATCAAAGCCCCTAGGCGGCGGCCTCAAAGATGAATGTATGCAGTTTATATATCTTGTCGTTGGACCTGTGACATGCGCTAACTTCGCATCTCTTCAGCTATTCGCGCCGATGCAATGGACCCCGACTTTCCGACCGGCGACTTCTCGCGCCGCCTTCAGCAGATGGGCATTGCGGACCCGAACCCGACATACTCTCCCTCGTCTACTGCCTCGTCTCAGCTTGGATCTCAAGCTCCCCGAGGGCCCACGTTTGCCCCGAGCCGAAGTAACCGGACTCTGACTGCCCTCGACGCCCGGCAGCGACTACAAGAAGAGGCTGAAGAGGATTACGCCGCGATAGGACGTGGTGTTGAGGGCCGGCGCTTCCTCGACATGAGGACGATTGTGGATGCCCTGAAGCTGCGCGGTCGCGGAGTCCCGGATAGGGACATTGAGGCGAGGCTTAGGATACAGCCGGGGTTGTTGAGCACGCTCGGCAAGCAGGGCGTCTTGTCACATGTGTCGAGTCCCAGCAGCTAAAGGACCGAAGGGGTTGCGCGAGTTCAAAACCGTCATTGACACTACCTGTTGTGAAGCTCAAAGGGAGAGAGACACAACGACTGTATTACAACTGTACCAAAAACTTTTCTCCTCGCTCCCATAAGTTACAACAGATACCCAAAGAGAATAATCATGTCCCGACCTGCTAATGCACGACGCCTGTGTTTCTTTTCCCCCACGTCTCCTGATCAAGCTGCCTACCACGCAGCGTGGCCGCCATCAATGCGCAAATCAGCGCCCGTCATGAAGCTGCTGGCGTCGCTGAGGAGGAAGACAGCGGCGCCGCGGTACTCGTCGGGAGTGCTGAGACGGCCGAGCATGTTCTCCGTGGGCCACTGCTTGCGGCGTTCGGGATAGTCGTTGAAGAGAGACTCGAGCATGGCGGTCAGGATGTAGCCAGGGGAGAGGGTGTTGACGCGGATGCCGTGCTGGCCCCATTCCATGGCGAGGTTGCGGCCCAATGCGACCACGGCGGCCTTTGAGGAGTTGTAGGCGCTGGAGACGGGGTCAGTGACAGGACAATGGGGGTGGTATCTTGTATGGGGTTGTTACTCACGGTGCGAGCATGCCCTTGTTGGCAATGGTGGCGCTCATACTGGCAATCAAGCAGATGCTTCCGGGCTGTCCGAGACGCACCATCTGGCGTGCAGCTGCCTGGGCGGTCATGAAGACTCCGGTGAAGTTGATGCTCATCATGCGGTCGGCGTCCGAGGCAGTGTGCTCGAGCGCTGGTGTCTCCTGGTTGATGCCGGCGGCGGCGATGAGGCCATCCAAGCGACCCGCACCGTCGGCGATCTCCTCAAAGATGCGGTTGAGCTCGGTGACATTCCTCACGTCGGCCTCGTGGTATGTGAGGGAAGTGTCGAGTTCCTGACGCGCGCGCTTGGAGACCTTGGAGAAGCCCGATGAGGGGTCGTTTGCAGGCGAAGGTAGCCTGTCAATGGCATGAACTGGCGATGCCTGTTAGTTGACTTGTTGCTGCGAAGCTTTGATGCTGGTGTCTTTGTTTTACCTGTCGCGCCAGCTTCGAGCAGGGCCTCAATCTGAACCAGGCCTAGACCCCGCGCACCGCCAGAGACGACAATGACCTTGTCCCGGAGGCTGAACTCGGGCAAGAGGTTGCGCTGGCCAAGAGCAGCATTGCGCTGGGGAATGGTGTTGTGAAAGGCGCGGATAGCGGCCGGGGCACATTTGGCTGCGCGCAGAGGCAGGGCTTGTCTGGGCAGAGGCTGACGGGCCAGCGATCTCAAAACAGGAGCGAACCTTGACATTGTGAGATGGGAATCGTGCGAAGTTGTTGATATCGTCGGGGATTGAGTTGACGGGCTTCTTCTTCACGCAGCTTCTGGGAGGTGGAAGCCCTGGCCCTTTTGTACCAAGCTCATGAGCAGCTCATCATGGCCTCATTGCGTCTTCTGAATGGACCGCATCGGGATTATCCAGTGGCGCTTTTTTTTGTCGTCACCTTGACCACACACGACGAACCAGACAATGTCACGAGGGAGAGTAGGTATCTTTTTGCCCTGCAGCAGAGGTGAAAGAGACAAAAACAGCGGCTGCGAGGGTGTGAGGGTGACAAAGATGCGCCTCAGTCTGACAGGTTTAGAGGCGGCACTAGGACAATATTGACGATGCCGACGAGGCTCGGATTGCCCTGATGAGTTAACTCAGGTCCTAGCCGAGCTACGATCTACGTGCCCCCGCATCTTGGCCCCAACCTTGTCTTGTCCTGTGAGGGGCGTGTCTTTTTGTCTTTGGTGGAAAGCTCTTGGGAACGGTTTCGTCAACAAGCAAGCTGTAATCCCATGACCTACCTATGGGGAAGAACCACGGCATGGATGATAGGTTGTTGTGGGGAAGAACCACGCGGAGAGAGCTCCGGCATCTAATTACAGTTCCCCATCTAGCATGGGGCCGGGATGTCGAGTTTGGGGTAGGTGACTAACTGTACCTAGTGGCGCAACTCGTCTAGTGCTCGCTCAAAGGCACATGATGAGATGTTTGGTGAAAAGCGGTATCCCATCGAGCAAGCAAAGCACCACTCGGCTTCGGGGTAGGGTTTGCCGAAAGTGTTCCTGAAACCGACCCGACGGCAAGATAATCTAGAGTGTGGCGGTGATTGACCATTCCATCATCAATGATGAAGTCGAGATGCAATAGCTTGGAGATCAGTCTGACAATCCCTACCTTAACAACGTCACGCCGTTGAACAAGAGACAAAGATCGAGATCTCATTCCCCATGTCATAAATGGTAATCATAAATGGTAAACATACATGTAACATACATAATTCATTCGGCCCAACACGCTGGAAGCTGCTTTGTCAAGGCCTAACACCAGCTATCGGACGGGTCTCTTACCCCGCAGATCTCGGGGCAGACACGATGGAAAGAAACAAGACCCGGCAGTTACAGCAGAGACAAGGCGAGATTCTAGTTCTAGATCCAGATAGGACAGAAAGAAGCTTCTCTTGCAGCAGGGACGCACATATCAGACACTTGGTCCGCGTCACGGGCCGGCATGACCTGCTTTCTTTCCTCTTTAGGCAATCCCGGAGATGTTGGCTTGCAGACCACCCACCATCAAAGCCTGGAAGCATCCCGGGAACCCTTGAGCCTCCCTTTACCTCCGCCCCGAGCTGCAAACATTTGATCGAGATCCGCTCAGCTCCAAGGGTCCAGCACTCGAAATAAACACTGGATCTAGATACCCTCTGTCTTGGCACGGATTTCCCCGGCAGCACATTCTGGGAAGTGGCCGGGATGGCCTCATCTTGTCCTGCGTCGGAGCAAAACGAGATTCATGTACCGACCAGGACCGGCCGGATGTCTTAATCTGTAGATGAGGCCCCCGGGCTCGAGCAGTCAACCAACGTCAGCCCAATCATCTTATACAGTGTTCCCATGTCAAAGGCGCAACCCTGGTCAATATTCGGCTCGGCCGAAACGGGACAAGAGAGGGGAAGCTGATTATCATGAGAAACTATCTGTATAAAGCCTCAACGTAAACGATGCAGAAACAAATACACAGAGCCTCCTTCCGCTAGTCTGCCGTTACTCGGCTTTATCTTCAGGTGCTATCCTTACAATGGACCTATTAAGCATTCAGTCCGTGATAAACAGATTCTCGCAACCATCAGGTAAATAAACGCTTAAAGTCAAGACCATAACATAAAGACGCCGCTCTTTCAAGTTGCCTTATTTCCTTCTGCTTTATCTTTATCCTCAACCGCTAATTGATGCCCAAGGGGTCCTCAATCACACGTCGTCAACCCACTGGTAGACGGTGACCAGGGTGGTGTAGACCATGGCGATCAATCCAATTACCATGAGCGCAACATCCATTGCCTTGACCCAAGTCTTCTCTGCAGCCCCCTTGTAGTGCAGATAGGCCGGGTAAATGTAAACCAAAGGAATACAGGCAAAACTGCCAATCAGTGCGACAAACTTGTCTAGGTCACTGGCGCCGACAACGCTGACTCCCACACAGAGTCCCACGAGGGCCGTTCTGAGCGCGTTCTTCTTCCACTTGATCGCAAAGCTCTTCTTTCCGGTTGCCCGCTCGCCAAAGATGGACGTCTCGATGATACGGGCCGCTGGGAACAGCTGGACAGGGTCTCCCGCCAACACGGCCATGGAATAGAGGAACTGCACTGCGTTGACCAGAGGAGAATCCTGGGGAAAGTTGGAGATAACCTGGATCTTGGTATCCTCGCCGAACGTCGCGTAGCAGAGAGCTCCCACCGACGTGAAGATGATGGTGATGATGAACATGACAAGGTAAAGCAGGTTGGGGAAGTGCTCAGGCTTCTTCATGCTTGATTGGATGGGAAGAATGAGACCGATTCCCTCAAAGGTGAAGATGGCTGAACCAATTGTCAGGGTAAAGTCGGAAGGGTTGAACAGCTTCACCGAAGAGTCCATGCCATGCTGCGAGAGCGCAGCAATGTCGTACCACCAGATGTAGACAATTCCAATCAGAATGAAAGCGTCCGCAAGCAGAGCGACAGGTCCCAACTTGGAGATGTTTCGGATGAGGGCGAGTGGGACGAGGAGCACCATCTGGATAGCGATCAGAGTCGGCACACTCAGCACCAGGTTGCGATCGCCTGCCGTCACCGCATCGAGGAAGGCCCACAGATTCTCCGCTGTGAAAATAAGACCGGCACAAACAAAACCGAGCTGAGATATGGCAATCGAGAAAAGAATGAGATTCCGGAACCGTGGGCCAACGATGGCAGCGCCGAGTTCTCCGTAACCGCCACCGTACTTCTCACGGCAGTCCAGAAGCAGCCGGAAGCATCCACAGTTGACGAGCGAAAGCACAATCAAGGTGACAGACGAGAAGAGGATGCCGCCGTTCCGGAAAGCCTTGGGCAGGAACATGATTCCAGTACCAATGAAAGCCTTGATGAGGGTGAAGAAAGTCTTAGTTGTAGTAGCATCGCCCTCCCTGCGAAGTCTTTTGGTGCTCTTTCTGCGGCCGAGAAGTGGTCGACGCTCAGGAGGTTCTTCCACGTCGCCATCGTCGCCATCGTCAATGGCAGATTCGTCCTCGCTGTCGGCGTCCTCGAGGTCCTCGCCGGCGAAGCTTCCGTAGAGATCGAGGAAGTCAACAAAGTTCTTGGCCACGACCGTGTAGCCGCTCATGCGTCTTTGTCGAGCCTGTTGCTGGAGGTGGTGCCGTCTAAAGCCTCCTGGCTCCCGCTGCTGGGGATAGGTCATATCGCTGCCACCGGCTAGGCGAGGAAGAGACTGGTGGGAGAAGGTGGCGGCACGGCGGATGGAATTGGCACGAGCTTTGATCTTGAACATGTCGCGGTGTATGTCGCCGCCCTGCAGCAGAAGTGATGACTCGACAGCGTCTGCTTGGGAGTTTGGGTCAAGGGTGGCAGCGGATGCCGAGGCGGAGGCAGAGGCGACAGCAGCGTCGTTTGGGCCCAAGGCGACCTCGGGATCAGCAGAATAACCATCGGGAAGATGTCGGTCGAGGATAGCTGCCTGTCGCTTGCTGGTATCGCTCCCAGGGCTGCCAGGCTCAATGTAGTCGGCCATTGTGACGGGGCTTGTCGTGAAGAATCTGATGGTGGCAGTGACGTAGCTCACGAAAAGCTCGAATTGTAGCTGGGGGCTGGGGCTGCTAAAGTAGAGCTCGACAAAGAATACTGGCAGAGCAGACTCGTAGCGATACAATTACGGATTGTCTTTAGCTGTGTCAGCCTCCTCTGGAAGCGTCCGCTACCATTTGTTGACGGAAAGGAGGAATTGGCTGGGAGGAAAGGAACAAAGCCTGCGAACGGCGGGATCACCAGACTTGGTCGCTTCCCGTCTTGTTGGAGACATTCGGGATCGGTAGAATGTCTCTCCCGTGAACTGCCTAGCTGTTTGTGGCTTGGAATGGTGGAGCGGGAGTCAACACGTGCATCTAAGATGCGAGCGAGTGGTAGGTACTTTGGCTACCCCACCACACAAGCGGTGCTGTAAAGTACAGGCTACTGCTGGCTGTTTATCCCGAGATCTTGTGGCGTTCGTTCTTCCGGCATAAACACCAAGCTCGGCAATTATGATCCTTAATTAGACCCAATCTAAGCTGCCAGGACTTGAAGCGGTTTCAGACATGTCTCAAGAGTTGTCTTAGTAGACTCTAAATATGCTTGAAAATTACAAACCATTTGCACGTACAGAATATTCCCTGAAAGGTATCCTTTTGTTTTTAGCTTCAACCATTTCTCAAAACAACCCAGATTTCCCAACACGTCAAACTCGGCAACCCTGTGAAAACTCATGATCAATCCTGCTATTTCAGTCTGTCCCCGTCAAGCCACATCCGCGGACTCTTTAAGAAGGTACGAATGAGCTCGGCGTGCCAGGACACCGTATTTAGGGATATGCTACAGGGTAGACCGACTAAAAATCTTAGCTTTCAGGAACGGGCCACCTTCACCACAAAGGTTTATAGATTTGAGGAGCTCGTTGTTGATTGGGCGTTTGTCAAATTGGGTGTAGTAACTGAATAGTAAAACAATTGCTATTGTAGGCTGACATGATACTCAGCGAAGGAAATATTAGTCTGATTTATAAATTTGGTGAGCCTAAAATATTGCGTATGTGTTTCCTATATTTGTATATAATATTAAATGAAAATCAACTAATTAAGCAGAGGCTCTAATTGCTTAATGATAGGACTCTAGAGAGTGAGCGTCGGCGATTGTGCAACATCTACATAGATTTGGTAGTGATACTTGGCTAACTAGTACTTTTTCACACTGATTTCCTGTAGTAAAAAAGCGGAGTGGGAAGTCAGTAGATACTTTGCCGTTGCTCAATATTCGGTTGAGGGCGGAAAATGAGATCAATAACCAATGGATAAACACAACAGTCCCAAGCCTCAGAGCTTTGTGATCCCTCATACGTAGAGCATGGCAAGAAAGAGAATTAAGTTAAAACCTTGCCACTCGGACGCTGCTCTGCGGTTATTCACGTAACCCTACTCATTCGCACAGCCAAGTATTAGTCTCGGATGGTAGCTATGCTCAGAGTGCATACAACTAACTGATGATTTTGGCATAGTGCAATCACAGTATCTTGGAAAATAGTTCTTGGCTTGCATTGAGAAGGATTCGCCAATATGCTACTCCTTGCTCTGGTCTCGTACCCACATTATCAATCCGTAAGAGCTTCAAGCAAACTCAGAGGTATTCCCCGCAAGCGCGACGCAAGCTTAACCTTGTTATACAGGACTAGGACATTTGGAAAATGGGATGTTTTAGACATGGGTTCCAGTTTGGTGAACTCTGAAAACTAACACAACTGGATGCTTTCTATCTTAGTAGTGCTTTTAGTATTGCCAGATTGGACATCACAATAGAACGCAGCTTTATCAGCTCCATTGTAGACCCAATGTGGTTTTGCTCAGTTCCTTAGCATACATATGCTCGTCCCATAATCTTCTTAGCTTTCGTAACGAAGGATTTCCGGGCCGTCGATCTCTGCCCTACAAGGAGAGCTTTGGAACCCCTGTACTATTGGCGAAATAGCCGGCAACTGTCCAACCCAAGTACAAGTTTCTCCTTTAGTGATTTCCCAAAGACGTGGAGTAATAATCGTTTATGAGAGGGCAGCTCCATTGTGTTAGGTGCAATGATCCCAAAGGTTCAATTCCTAGAAGGGCTTCGATGTTACTGCTGCAAATTACTTTCTTCATTTACGGCCCTGCTGGATCACTAAGGGATCTTCCAAGAGTGCACATAACCATCTGTCACCTTGACGGTCAATTAGGCAGCTGTAATATATGGTGATTTCATCCTGCTGGTACTTTGGCATACGTTGCTTCCGTAAACTCCAAGCAGCTGGGATGCCAAGCCGGAGGCGGGATGGTCTAACCCTCCGGACTCTAAACGAGCCTGAGGACTGGATCGGCGCTCGACCCTCGGAACCTGGGGCTATCTTGAGGAAACAATATGTTGATCCGGCCGGTAGCTTGCCGATGGCTTGGGAAACCGGAGAGAGCCCTTGAGCAGCCCCCCTGGGGCCATCCTCAGCCCGAACTCCACCCACCACACGATGTGATGTAAGCCAAACCCTGACTCCCATGCGAAGGCCCGTAGTATTAAGCAGGGAGTCCCACGATCACCAATCTACTTTACTTCAAACATACTCTGGAACATTAGGGGCTAGCAGGTAGAAGGATTCAGCCTTGTTCTTGACCCAGCAGGATTTATCTAATGTAACGAACTGTGAGCCGAAGCGTTTGTGGTGATAGAGGCGATGCAAGTTTCTCAAAAATCTTATCATCATCGTGTGGTGATCAACTGCTGCTTTTTCTGGTCATAGGCATACAGTCATGAGATACTCAGCCTTGGCGTCGGACGGGACCTGATTCCAAGCTTGTCTTCATGTACGACCATGGACTCCCATTGCGTCACGTTGATTTCCACGTCCCTCGCTTGCGATCTAGAAAAGGATATAAGGACAGCCAACTGCTCTCTTGTCATCGATCATTACTCTCGAGCAGATCACAAACAACTCATTACTAAGTAACCGCACCTTCTCCAGCCTCTCACACATCTCAAATTACACCCGCCGGTTCTGCTTGAAGTCTAGAAAACCAACAGCATACGCTGTAATATCTCGACCACAATGAAGTCCACCACCTATCTTTCTGCCCTTACTCTCGCCATTGGCGCTGCCGCTCAGGATGCTTGGACTAACCCTGACGGCGGCAACACCCACGTTGACATCGGCGACAAGAAGGTTGCCTATGGCTACGCTCCTCCGTGGCAGGCCTTTGACAAGATCAAGGAGGGATGTCCCACAAACGGCTGCAACAGCGAGAACAAGATTGAGTACCCTACCGGTGTTATCCAGAAGGGCGAGTTAATGAGCGCTACGATCACCCTCTCCGTCGAGGGTAGCTTCAACGATGCCGGCCAGCAGGGCAACCGAGACGACATGGTTGAACTTGTCAAAGCCGTCGCTGGTGCTTCTCCCTACGGTTTTGAGGCTGGTGTCACCTACCACACCGGTAACGGCTGTGTTTCAGCTGGATTCACCCCCTGCGACCGTAAGTATTGGCTCATATATGGTGGATCTTTGAGCACTTATACTAATTGATATCTTTTAGCTGAAAACGAGGAGCATGCAGACGAGTACACTGCTACCGACCTTATTGTTGTCCGAGTTGAGAACGACGACGGCAGCCTCCTTGCGGACATGTCTGTTAGCGCCAAGGTTGAGGTTGACGATGCCAGCACTGAAGTCTGCTCTGACCTCACCACCGCCGCTGCTGGTATCACCAGCGCCTTCAGCGGTCTCGCCAACGGCATCTTTGTCCTGGCCGGTCTTGCTTGCGCTTAGAGCGCTGTTTGAATTTACACTCTCCAAAACCGCGTGCTGGAGCAAAGCTTTGTCGCGCGGAGTTACTGAGTGGGTTGATTTCCGCTCTTGTATACTTGGGCACATATCATGGCATGGATGAAGTAGCGACTTTTCTTGTATATTGTTAGTTAGTGTATATTGAGCAATCATTGGAACCAAACCTACAGGTCACGGTGGTAAAAAAACGACTTTCCTATGTTTGACGAGAATGCACTAGGTCGAGTAGCTGAATAAAACACATGGATGATACAAAGTCTATTGGAATTGGGGATTGCTTTGTAGCTACGTAATAGGTAAGTATCGATTGAACATGCAAGCCTTAATTTAGCTGTGCCTATTCGCTTGTTATAAGCATTCCTTCCTTGATCTAAATATTCACTCGACTATGTTTTACCCTTACTTACTTAAGAAGCCTAGAGGCGCAATCTTTAACTCTTAATAATAATATCCCACGTGGTAAATGTGTTATAAGATATAGAGCACTGTAGTTAGTAGAGAGTGAGAGTGTTAGCAATATTATTATCGGAGGAATTGTGTATACCGGTCTTAAGTAACTTGTGGACTATTTATTAAAATAATTTTAAAACATCTAGTAGAAAAGCGTAAATATATTAAAAGGAGCATACTTAGTTTCGTGAGATTTTTAAGATCCTAGTGACTTTAATAGTATCCCTAGATCTTAATAGCTAATCTCACTCTCTCCTTTCTATTCTATATCGGTTACCACTTATAGATCTTTATAAAAGAAAGAATCTTACTATATAATATATAAGATTCTATTTTACAAAAGAAGGAGACCTAGTTATTTCATCCCTCGAGGCGCGAGAGTATATCTTTATATATAACTTCTAGAGGTGAGCTAAATTATAACGGTTTAGGTTCTAACTAATAAA